>JAEOAE010004363.1:0-53403 GCA_036365155.1 Meriones psammophilus
TGGAGTCATTTCCCTAAAGGGTTTTATGTTGGATTTTTTTTTTAAAGCTGGGTTTTTTAAACATTTTTGAGGGGTTTTTTTGGCCCTTTTTTTGGGTTTGGATCATTTTTAAGGGGGTTTTGGGCCTGAGTCATTTCAGGGGGTTTTTTAATTTTCTGGAGTCATTTTTGAAAGGGTTTTGTTTGGGGGTCATTTTGCTGAAGGGTTTTTGCTTTTTAGCGGTTTTTCCCTGGAAACCCCGGGGTTTTTTTTAAACTTTTTGGGGGGTTTTTTCCTTGAAGCTTTTTTTGTGCTCGGGGGTCATTTTTTGGGGGTTTTAGTTTTGAAATCTTTTTGGGAACGGTTTTTAATGTTCGGTCTTTTTGGTTCGCTTAAGTTCTGGTCCTTTTTTGAACGTTTTAAACGTCGGATCTTTCGCTGAATGGGTTTTTTAAATGTCTGATTCATTTCCACAGCTTGTTTTTTGGGCTCTGGGGTCATTTTTGGAAGCGGTTTTTAGTTTTGGAGTCCTCTTGAAGCGTGTTTTAAATTTCTGGAATCATTTTGTTAAGAGGGTTTTTAAGTGCCCGGGTCATTTCTTTTGGGAAAGGTTTGAAATGATCTGGAATTTGTTTGGAAGCCGGCTTTATGGCTTTTTGAAACTCAGTATTTTTTTAAATTTCAGGGTAATTTTTTTTCCCCTGGGAAAGGGGTTTTTAGTGCTCTTGGGGTCATTTCCCTTTGAAGCAGTTTAAGTGTTCTGCTCCTTCTTTTGGGAAAGGGTTTGCACTTGGGGTCATTTTTTGAAGATTTTGGCTGGAAATTTTTTTTGGGGAAACGGTTTTAAGTGCTCTTTAGTCATTTTGTTGGGAAACCGGTTTTGGTTCTGGGGGTCATTTTTGAGGGGGTTTTTGGTTTGGTCTTTTTGGGCAGGGTTTTAAGTGTTAGTCATTTTAAGGGTTTTAAGTTTTCGGGGTCATTCACTGAGCGGTTTTAAGTTCTCTGAGTCATTCCTGGAAGGCGGGTGTTCTGAATCATTTCGCTTGAAGCGGTTTTTAAGTGCTCTGGAGTCATTTAGTTGGAAGCGGTTTTTAAGTCTCTGAGTCATTTTGTTGAAGCATTTTTAAGTGTTCTGGAACTTGTTGGAAGCGGGTTTTAATTGCTCTGGAGTCATTTTCATCTGAAGCGGTTTTCGTGTCTGGAGTTCATTTCATTGGTAGCGGGTTTTTAATATCTCTGAGTCATTTTAGATTGGAAGCGGTTTTTAAGTTCTCTGAGTCATTTCATTGGAAAATGGTTTTTAAGTGCTCTGAGTCATTTCATTGGAAGCGGGTTTTAATTTCTCTGAGTCATTTCTTTGGAAGCGGGTTTTTAGTGTTCTGAGTCATTTTTAAAAGCAGGTTTTAAGTGCTCTGAGTCATTTCATTGTAGCTGGGTTTTATTCTGAGACATTTCATTTGAAGCGGTTTTTTGCTCTGGAGTCATATTTTATGCTCTGGAGTCATTTTTGGAAGCGGTTTTTATTTGCTCTGAGTCTTCATTGAAGCGGTTTTTAAGTGTTCTGAATCATTTCGTTGAAGCGGTTTTTAAGTGCTCTGAGTCATTTCGTTTGAAGCATTTTTTTAAATGTTCTGGTATCCTTTCATTGGAAGCGGGTTTTAAGTGCTCTGAGTCATTTTGTTGAAACGGGTTTTTAAGTGCTCTGAGTCATTTATTTGGGTTGGTTTTTAAGTGCTCTGAAGTCATTTTGTTGAAGTGGGTTTTTAAGTGTTCTGAGTCATTTAGTTGAAGCGGGTTTTTAAGTGCTCTGAGTCATTTCATTTGAAGCGGGTTTTTAAGTGTTCTGGAATCATTTTGTTGAAGAGGGTTTTAAGTGTTCTGGAGTCATTTCTTTGGAAGCGGGTTTTTAAGTGTTCTGAAGTCATTTAGTTGGAAGGGTTTTTATGTGCTCTTGAGTCATTTCTTTTGAAACGGGTTTTATGTGTTCTGGTATCATTTTCATTGGAAGTGGTTTTTAAGTGCTCTGAGTCATTTTTTTGAATCGGTTTTTAAAGTGTTATGTTATCCGCTTGTTGGAAGCAGGTTTTTAAGTGCTCTGAGTC
Organism: Meriones psammophilus; assembly: GCA_036365155.1. NCBI lineage: Eukaryota > Metazoa > Chordata > Mammalia > Rodentia > Muridae > Meriones > Meriones psammophilus. Next base: position 2,082 of record JAEOAE010004363.1, read on the forward strand.
ATTTCATTTGAAGCAGGTTTTAAGTGTTCTGCTATCCTTTCATTGGAAGCGGTTTTTAAGTGCTCTGGAGTCATTTTGTTGGAAGCATTTTTTAAGTGTTCTGGTGTCATTTCGGGTTTTAAGTGGGGTCATTTTTTAAGCGGTTTTTAAGTGTGTCATTTTGTTGATTTAAGTGTTTTGTGTCCTTTTTTAAGCATGCTATGCTATGGGGTCATTTCTTTTGAAGCAGGTTTTTAAGTGCTCTGATTCATTTCATTTTCAGTTGGTTTTTAAGTGCTCTGATTCATATCCTTTGAAGCGGGTTTTTAAGTGTTCTGGAGTCATTTGTTGGAAGTGCGTTTTTATGTGCTCTGAGGTCATTTGTTTGAAGCGGTTTTTAAGTGCTCTTGAGTCAGGTTTTTTTGTCTTCATTAAGCAGTTTTTACATGATCTGAGATCATTTCGCTTGAAGCAGGTTTTTAAAGTGCTCTGTATCCGTTTGTTGGAAGCAGGTTTTAAGTGTTTGGGAGTCATTTCATTGGAAGCGGTTTTTAAGTTCTCTGGAGTCATTTTTTGGAAGCGGGTTTTTAAGTTCTCTGAATCATTTTTGGAAGCAGGTTTTAAAGTTCTCTGAGTCATTGTTGAAGCGGGTTTTTAAGTGCTCTGGAGTCATTTCGTTGGCGGGTTTTTTTTTCTCTGGAGTCATTTCTTCTGGAGGTTTTAAGTGCTCTGGAGTCATTTTGTTGGTTTTTGGAGTGTTCTGAATGGGTTTTATTGTTCTGCGTCAAGCGGTTTTAAGTGCTCTGAGTCATTTCATTGGCAGCGCTTTTTTTAAATGTTCTGGTATCATTTTGTTTGAAATGGGTTTTTAAGTGCTCTGGAGTCATTTCATTGGAAGTGGGTTTTTAAGTGTTCTGGTCATTTCTTTGGAAGCGGGTTTTTAAGTGCTCTGGAGTCATTTGTTGGAAAGCGGGTTTTTAAGTGCTCTGAGTCATTTCTGTTGAAGCGGATTTTTAAGTGCTCTGGAGTCATTTCAGAAGTGGTTTTTAAGTGCTCTGAGTCATTTCGTTGGAAGTTGGGTTTTAAGTGTTCTGGTGTCATTTTCTTTGAAAGGAATTTTAAGTGCTCAGGGTCATTTGGGTTTGAAGCATATTTTTAAGTGTTCTGGTATCATTTTGTTGAAGCAGTTTTTAAGTGCTCTGGAGTCATTTCCTTGGAAGAGGGTTTTTAAGTGCTCTGAGTCATTTTGTTGAAAGTGGGTTTTTAAGTGCTCTGAGTCATTTCGGTTTTTAAGTGTTCTGGGTCATTTTATGTGCGGTTTTAAGTGTCTGGTATCATTTTGTTGGAAGCTTTTTAAGTGCTCTGGAGTCATTTCTTTGGAAGAGGTTTTTAAGTGTTCTGAGAGTCATTTTTTGAAATGGGTTTTTCAGTTTTCTGAGTCATTTCATTGAAGCGGGTTTTTAAGTTTTCTGCTGTCATTTTGTTGGAAGTGGATTTTCAGCTTCTGGAGTCATTTTGTTGGAACTGTGTTTTTAAGTGTTCTGGAGTCATTTCTTTGGAATCGCGGGTTTTTAAGTGTTCTGAGTCATTTCTTTGGAAGCGGTTTTTAAGTGCTCTGGTGTCATTTCGTTGAATCGGGTTTTTAAGTGCTCTGGATTCATTTTTGTTGATGCAGGTTTTTAAGTGCTCTGAGTCATTTCGTTGGAAGCAGGTTTTGAAGGACTCTGAGTCATTTAGTTGGAGGCGGTTTTTAAGTGCTCTGGTCATTTTGTTGGAAAGGGTTTTTAAGTGTTCTGTAGTCATTTCTTTGGAAGCGGGTTTTTAAGTGCTCTGGAGTCATTTAGTTTGAAGCAGGTTTTTAAGTGCTCTGAGTCATTTCTTTGGAAGCGGGTTTTAAGTTTTCTGAGTCATTTCTTTGAAAGCAGGTTTTTAGTGCTCTGGAGTCATTTAGTTGAAGCGGGTTTTTATGTGCTCTGAGTCATTTCTTGGAAGCAGGTTTTTAAGTGTTCTGGAATCATTTCGTTGGAAGCGGGTTTTTAAGTGCTCTGGAGTCATTTTGTTGGAAGTGGGTTTTAAATGTTCTGGTATCCTTTCGTTGGAAGTGGTTTTTTAAGTGCTCTGGAGTCATTTTCGATTTGAATGGGGTTTTAAATGTTCTGGTTTTCATTTTGTTGGAAGCGAGTTTTTAAGTGCTCTGGGGTCATTTCTTTGAAGTGGGTTTTTAAGTGTTCTGGAGTCATTTCATTGGAAGTTGATTTTTAAGTGCTCTGAGTCATTTTCCTGGAAGCGGGTTTTTAAAGTGTTCTGTTATCCGCTTGTTGAAGCAGGTTTTTAAGTGCTCTTGAGTCATTTCTTTGAAGCGGGTTTTTAAGTGTTCTGCTAGTCATTTCATTGGAAGGGGTTTTTAAGTGTTCTGGTGTCATTTCGTTGGAAGTGGGATTTTAAGTGTTTTGAGGTCATTTGTTGAAGCAGGTTTTAAGTGCTCTGGGGTCATTTGTTGAAGCAGGTTTTTAAGTGCTCTGATTCATTTTGGCAGCGGGTTTTTAAGTGTTCTGCAGTCATTTTTTGGAGCGGTTTTTAAGTGCTCTGAGTCATTTCGTGGAAGTGGTTTTAAGTGCTCTGAGTCATTTCGCTTGAAGCAGGTTTTTAAGTGTTCTGAGTCATTTTGTTGGAAGCAGGTTTTAAGTGATCTGAGTCATTTCGTTGGAAGCATTTTTAAGTGCTCTGAGTATCCGTTTGTTGGAAGCAGGTTTTTAAGTGCTCGAGTCATTTCATTTGAAGCGGGTTTTTAAGTTCTCTGAGTCATTTTGTTGGAAGCGTGTTTTTAAGTTCTCTGGAATCATTTTGTTGGAAGCAGGTTTTAAAGTTCTGGAGTCATTTTGTTGGAAGCGGGTTTTTTAAGTTCTTTGAGTCATTTCCTTGGAAGCGGTTTTTAAGTGCTCTGAGTCATTTCATTGGAAGCAGGTTTTTAAGTGTCTGAGTCATTTCGTTGGAAGCTGGTTTTAAGTGTTCTGGAATCATTTTGTTGGAAGCGTGTTTTTAAGTGCTCTGAGTCATTTTGTTGGAAGTGGGTTTTTAAATGTTCTGAGTCATCCTTTTGGAAATCGGATTTTTTAAGTGCTCTGAGTCATTTCGTTGAAGTGGGTTTTAAGTGTTCTGGTTTCCTATTGTTTTAGGAGTTTTTAAGTGCTCTGGGGTCATTTCATTGGAAGCGGGTTTTTAAGTGCTCTTGGAGTCATTTTGTTGGAAGAGGGATTTTAAGTGCACTGGAGTCATTTCGTTGGAAAGCGGGTTTTAAGTGTTCTGTAGTCATTTCTTTGGAAGCTGGTTTTTAACTGTTCTGGTGTCCTTTTTGTTAGTAGCGAGTTTTTAAGTGCTCTGGGGTCATTTCTTTTGAAGCGCTTTTTTAAGTGTTCTGGTATCAGTTTGTTGGAAGCGGGTTTTTAAGTGCTCTGGAGTCATTTCCTTGGAAGAGGGTTTTCAATTTTCTGGAGTCATTTCGTTGAAAGTGGGTTTTTAAGTGCACTGAGTCATTTTGTTGGAAGAGGGTTTTTTTGTGTTCTGGGTCATTTCTTTGGAAGAGGGTTTTTAAGTTTTCTGAGTCATTTCATTGGAAGCAGGTTTTTATGTGCTCTGCAGTCATTTTGTTTGAAGTGGGATGTTCTTTTTGAAGTTTTATGCTCTGGAGTCATTTTTTGGCTGCGTGTTTTTAACTGTTCTGGAGTCATTTCGTTTGGTTTTCTGCAGGTTTTTAAGTTTCTGTGTCTGAGTCATTTCTTTGAAGCGGGTTTTTAAGTGCTGTGGGGTCATTTCGTTGGAGGCGGGTTTTAAGTGCTCTGGATTCATTTTGTTTGAAGCAGGTTTTTAAGTGCTCTGGAGTCATTTTCGTTGGAAGCAGGTTTTTAAGGACTCTGAGTCATTTCCTTGAGGCGGGTTTTAAGTGCTCTGATTCATTTTGTTGGAAGAGGGTTTTAAGTTTTCTGGTGTCATTTCTTTGAGCGGGTTTTGAAGTGATCTGGAGTCATTTTTTTGAAGCAGGTTTTAAGTGCTCTGGAGTCATTTTGTTTGAAGCGGGTTTTAAGTTTTCTGAGTCATTTCTTTTTGAAGCAGGTTTTTAAGTTTTCTGGAGTCATTTCTGGAGTCGGGTTTTAAGTGTTCTGTCATTTAGTGGAAGCGGGTTTTTAAGTGCTCTGAGTCATTCATTGGAAGCAGGTTTTTAAGTGTTCTGAGTCATTTTGTTAGGCGCGGTTTTTAAGTTTCTGAGTCATTTCTTTGAAAGCGGTTTTAAGTTTTCTGGAGTCATTTCTTTGAAGCTGGTTTTTAAGTGCTCTGGAGTCATTTCGTTGGAAGAGGGTTTTTAAGTTTTCTGGTATCCTTTTGTTGAAGAAGGGTTTTTAAGTGCTCTGAGTCATTTGATTTGAAGGGTTTTTAAGTGTTCTGGAGTCATTTTCTTTGAAGCGGCTTTTTAAGTGCTCTGAGTCATTTTGTTGGAAGGGTTTTTTAAAGGTGTTCTGAATCATTTAGTTGAAGCAGTTTTTAAGTGCTCTGGAGTCATTTTTTGTTGGAAGCGGGTTTTTAAGTGTTCTGGAGTCATTTCTTTGGAAGCGGGTTTTTAAGTGCTCTGAGTCATTTCATTGGAAGCAGGTTTTAAGTGCTCTGGAGTCATTTCGTTGGAAGAGGGGTTTTAATTTCTCTGGAGTCATTTTCATTGGAAGCGGTTTTTAAGTTCTCTGAGTCATTTCGTTTTGGAAGCTGGGTTTTGAAGTGCTCTGTAGTCATTTCATTGGAAGCGGGTTTTTATTTGCTCTGGGGTCTTTTCCTTGGAAGCATATTTTTAAGTGCTCTGAGTCATTTCTTGGAAGCGGGTTTTTAAGTGCTCTGAGTCATTTAGTTGGAAGCAGGTTTTGAAGGACTCTGAGTCATTTCCTTGAAGCTGTTTTTAAGTGTTCTGAGTCATTTTGTTGGAAGAGGGTTTTTAAGTGCTCTGAGTCATTTCTTTGGAAGCGGGTTTTTAAGTGATATGGTTTCATTTTGTTGGAAGGTTTTTAAGTGCTCTGAGTCATTTTTTGAAGCATGTTTTTAGTGTTCTGAGTCATTTCGTTGGAAGCGGGTTTTTAAGTGCTCTGAGTCATTTCATTGGAAGCAGGTTTTTAAGTGTTCTGGTGTCATTTCGTTGGAGGCGGGTTTTTAAGTTTTCTGAGTCATTTTTCTTTGAAAGCGTGTTTTTAAGTGCTCTGAGTCATTTCTTCTTTGGAAGCGGTTTTTAAGTGTTCTGAGTCATTTTGTTGGAGGCGGGTTTTCAATTTTCTTCAGTCATTTCTTTGGAAAGTGGGTTTTTAAGTGCTCTGGAGTCATTTTCTTGAATCGGGTTTTAAGTGCTCTGAATCATTTTGTTGGAAGCAGGTTTTTAAGTACTCTGAGTCATTTCTTTGAAGCTGTATTTTTAAGTGCTCTGAGTCATTTCGTTGAAGCGGGTTTTTAAGTGTTCTGGTATCCTTTTGTTGGAAGCAGGTTTTAAGTGCTCTGAGTCATTTGATTTGAAGCAGTTTTTAAGTGTTCTGCTATCCTTTCTTTTGAAGGGGCTTTTTAAGTGCTCTGGAGTCATTTTGTTGGAAGCAGGTTTTTAAGTGTTCTGAGTCATTTAGTTGGAAGCGGGTTTTTAAGTGCTCTGGAGTCATTTTTGTTTGGAAGTGGGTTTTTAAGTGTTCTGTGTCATTTCTTTGGAAGTTGGGTTTTTAAGTGCTCTGAGTCATTTCATTTGAACCTGGTTTTTAAGTTCTCTGAGTCATTTTGTTGGATTTGGGTTTTTAAGTGCTCTGAGTCATTTCATTGAAGCAGGTTTTTATTTGCTCTGGGGTCTTTTCCTTTGAAGCATATTTTTAAGTGCTCTGGAGTCATTTTGTTGGAAGCGGTTTTTAAGTGCTCTGAGTCATTTAGTTGGAAGCGGTTTTTAAGTGTTCTGTATCATTTTGTTGGAAGCGGGTTTTTAAGTGTTCTGAATCATTTTGTTGGAAGAGGGTTTTTAAGTGCTCTGCAGTCATTTCGTTTGAAGCTGGTTTTAACTGTTCTGGTGTCCTCATTTTGTTGAAGCGGGTTTTAAGTGCTCAGGGGTCATTTCTTTGGAAGCGGTTTTTAAGTGTTCTGGAGTCATTTTGTTGGAAGCGGTTTTTAAGTGCTCTGAGTCATTTGTTGGAAGAGGGTTTTTCAATTTTCTGAGTCATTTTAAGTGTTGAAAGTGGGTTTTTAAGTGTTCTGGAGTCATTTCTTTTGGAAGTGGGTTTTATGTGCCCTGAGGTCATTTCTTTGGAAGCGGGTTTTTAAGTGCTCTGAGTCATTTTGTTGAAGAGGGTTTTTAATTTTCTGAGTCATTTTGAAGGGTTTTTATGTGTTCTGAGGTCATTTCTTTGGAAGAGGGTTTTTCAGTTTTCTGGAGTCATTTCATTGGAAGCTGTTTTTATGTGCTCAGCAGTCATTTTGTTGGAAGTGGGATTTTCAGTTCTATGAAGTCATTTCGTTGGAATGGTGTTTTTAACTGTTCTGAGTCATTTTTTTGAAGTTCGTTTTTAAGTTTCTGTGTCATTTCTTTGGAAGCGGGTTATTAAGTGCTCTGGGGTCATTTTCGTTGGATGCTGAGGTTTAAGTGCTCTGGATTCATTTGTTGGAAGCAGGTTTTTAAGTGCTCTGGAGTCATTTGTTGGAAGTTGTTTTTCTTTGGAAGCAGGTTTTTAAGGACTCTGAGTCATTTATTTTGATTTGGTTTTTAAGTGCTCTGGGGTCATTTTGTTTGAAGAGGGTTTTTAAGTTTCTGGAGTCATTTCTTTGGAAGCGGTTTTTAAGTGATCTGGAGTCATTTAGTTGGAAGCGGTTTTTAAGTGCTCTGAGTCATTTCGTTTGGAAGCAGGTTTTTAAGTGCTCTGAGTCATCATTTTGGAAGCGGGTTTTTAAGTTTTCTGAGTCATTTTTTTGAAGCGGGTTTTTAGTGTTCTGAGTCATTTTGTTGGAAGCAGGTTTTTTGTGCTCTGAGTCATTTCATTTGAAGTGGGTTTTTAAGTGTTCTGTGTCCTTTTGTTGGAAGCGGGTTTTTAAGTTTTCTGGAGTCATTTCTTTGGAAGCTTTTTTTAAGTGTTCTGGAGTCATTTTTTTGAAGCTGGTTTTAAGTGCTCTGAGTCATTTTTTGGAAGCAGGTTTTTAAGTGTTCTGTATCATTTTGTTGAATGGGGATTTGGGTTTTAAGTGCTCTGAGTCATTTGATTTGAAGTCAGTTTTTTAAGTGTTTTGCTATCCTTTCATTTGGAAGCTGGTTTTTAAGTGCTCTGAGTCATTTTGTTGGAAGCAGGTTTTTAAGTGTTCTGAATCATTTAGTTGAAGCAGGTTTTTATGTGTTCTGAGGTCATTTTGTTGGAAGCGGGTTTTTAAGTGTTCTGTGTCATTTCTTTGAAGAGGCAGGTTTTAAGTGCTCTGAGTCATTTCATTTGAAGCGGGTTTTAAGTGCTCTGAGTCATTTTTTTGGAAGAGGGTTTTTTAATTTCTCTGAGTCATTTCATTGAAGCGGGTTTTAAGTTCTCTGAGTCATTTTCTTGGAAGTGGGTTTTTAAGTGCTCTGTAGTCATTTCATTGGAAGCGGTTTTTATTTGTTCTGGGGTCATTTCCTTGGAAGCGGGTTTTTAAGTGCTCTGAGTCATTTCGTTGAAGCGGGTTTTTAAGTGCTCTGAGTCATTTCATTGAAGCTGGTTTTAAGTGTTCTGAGTCATTTTTGAAGGACTGGTTTTAAGTCAGTCATTTCCTTGAAGGCTGGTTTTAAGTGCTCTGGAGTCATTTTGTTGGAAGAGGGTTTTTAAATTTTCTGGTGTCATTTCTTTGGAAGCGGGTTTTTAAGTGCTATGGTTTCATTTTGTTGGAAGCAGGTTTTAAAGTGCTCTGAGTCATTTTTTGAAAGCAGGGTTTTTAGTGCTCTGAGTCATTTCGTTTGAAGCGGGTTTTAAGTGCTCTGAGTCATTTTTTGAAGTGGGTTTTTATGTGTTCTGAAGTCATTTCGTTGGAAGGCAGTTTTTAAGTTTTCTGAGTCATTTTTTTGAAGTTTGTTTTTTTATGTGCTCTGGAGTCATTTCTTTGGAAGAGGGTTTTTAAGTGTTCTGTATCCTTTTGTTGGAAGCGGGTTTTAACTGTTCTGAGTCATTTGATTTGAAGCAGTTTTTAAGTGTTCTGCTATCCTTTCTTTGAAGCGGGTTTTTAAGTGCTCTGGAGTCATTTTGTTGGAAGCAGGTTTTTAAGTGTTCTGAATCATTTAGTTGGAAGCAGGTTTTTAAGTGTTCTGGAGTCATTTTTGTTGGAAGCGGGTTTTTAAGTGTTCTGGAGTCATTTCTTTGGAAGCGGGTTTTTAAGTGCTCTGAGTCATTTCATTGGCAGCAGGTTTTTAAGTGTTCTGGAGTCATTTCTTTGGAAGAGGGTTTTAATTTCTCTGAGTCATTTCATTGAAGCAGGTTTTTAAGTGCTCTGAGTCATTTTCTTTGGAAGTGGGTTTTTAAGTGTTCTGTAGTCATTTTGTTTGTTTTTATGGTTTTTATTTGGGTTCTGGGGTCTTTTTTTGGAAGCATATTTTTAAGTGTTCTGAGTCATTTAGGGTTTGAAGCTGGGTTTTTAAGTGCTCTGAGTCATTTTTGGAAGTGGGTTTTTAAGGACTCTGGAGTCATTTTCCTTGGAGGTGGGTTTTTAAGTGCTCTGGATTCATTTTGTTGGAAGAGGGTTTTTAAATTTTCTGGTGTCATTTCTTTGGAAGCGGGTTTTGAAGTGATATGGTTTCATTTCGTTGGAAGCAGGTTTTAAAGTTTCTGGAGTCATTTCTTTGAAAGCATGTTTTTAGTGCTCTGGAGTCATTTCGTTGGAAGCGGGTTTTTAAGTGCTCTGGAGTCATTTCGTTGGAAGCTCGTTTTTAAGTGTTCTGGTGTCCTTTCGTTGGAGGCAGTTTTTTAAGTTTTCTGGAGTCATTTCTTTGAAAGCGTGTTTTTACGTGCTCTGGAGTCATTTCTTTGGAAGCGGGTTTTTAAGTGTTCTGGAGTCCTTACCTTGGAAGCGGGTTTTTCAATTTTCTTCAGTCATTTCGTTGAAAGTGGGTTTTTAAGTGCACTGGAGTCATTTTCTTGGAATCGGGTTTGTAGTGATCTGGAATTAGTTCGTTGGAAGCAGGTGTTTAAGTACTCTGGAGTCATTTCTTTGGAAGCTGTATTTTAAGTGCTCTGGAGACATTTCGTTGGAAGCGGGTTTTTAAGTGTTCTGGTATCCTTTTGTTGGAAGCGGTTTTTAAGTGCTCTGGAGTCATTTGATTTGAAGCAGTTTTTAAGTGTTCTGAGTCCTTTCTTTGAAGGGCTTTTTAAGTGCTCTGAGTCATTTTGTTGGAAGCAGGTTTTTAAGTGTTCTGAATCATTTAGTTGGAAGCGGGTTTTTAAGTGCTCTGGAGTCATTTTGTTGGAAGCGGTTTTTAAGTGTTCTGTGTCATTTCTTTGATGCGGGTTTTCAAGTGCTCTGAGTCATTTCATTTGAACCTGGTTTTTAAGTTTCTCTGAGTCATTTCGTTGGAATTGGTTTTTAAGTGCTCTGAGTCATTTCATTGAAGCGGTTTTTATTTGCTCTGGGGTCATTTCCTTGGAAGCATATTTTTAAGTGCTCTGGAGTCATTTTTGTATCGGTTGAAGCTGGTTTTTAAGTGCTCTGAGTCATTTAGTTGGAGCGGGTTTTTATGTGCTCTGGAGTCATTTCGTTGGAAGCGGTTTTTAAGTGTTCTTGAATCATTTTGTTGGAAGCGGGTTTTAAGTGTTCTGCAGTCATTTTCGTTGGAAGTGGGTTTTTAACTGTTCTGGTGTCCTTTGTTGAAGCGGTTTTTAAGTGCTCTGGAGTCATTTCTTTGGAAGCGGGTTTTAAGTGTTCTGGAGTCAGTTTGTTGGAAGCGGTTTTTAAGTGCTCTGAGTCATTTCCTTGGTAGAGGGTTTTTCAATTTTCTGAGTCATTTGTTGAAAGTGGGTTTTTAAGTGCACTGAGTCATTTTTTTGTAAGTGGGTTTTTATGTGCCCTGAGGTCATTTTGTTGGAAGCGGGTTTTTAAGTGCTCTGGAGTCATTTTGTTGAAGCGGGTTTTTATGTGTTCTGAGGTCATTTCGGAAGAGGGTTTTTCAGTTTTCTGAGTCATTTCATTGAAGCTGGTTTTTTGTGCTCTGCAGTCATTTTGTTGGAAGTGGGATTTTCAATGTTCTGGAAGTCATTTCGTTGGAATCGTGGTTTTTAACTGTTCTGGAGTCATTTCGTTGAAGCTGGTTTTTAAGTTCTTGTTCATTTCTTTGGAAGCAGGTTTTTAAGTGCTCTGGGTCATTTCGTTGGATGCGGTTTTTAAGTGCTCTGGATTCATTTCATTGGAAGCAGGTTTTTAAGTGCTCTGAGTCATTTTGTTGGAAGCAGGTTTTGAAGGACTCTGAGTCATTTCCTTGAGGCCGGTTTTTAAGTGCTCTGAGTCATTTTGTTGGAAGAGGTTTTTAAGTGTTCTGTGTCATTTTGTTGGAAGCTGGGTTTTTGGAAGCATTTGGGTTTTTAAGTGATATGGAGTCATTTGTTGGAAGCGGGTTTTTAAGTGCTCTGAGTCATTTCGTTGGAAGCAGGTTTTTAAGTGCTCTGAGTCAGGGTTTTTAAGTGTTTTCTTTTGGGCAGGTTTTTAAGTTTTCTGAGTCATTTCTTTGGAAGCGGGTTTTTAAGTGCTCTGAGTCATTTCGTTGGAAGCGGGTTTTTAAGTGCTCTGAGTCATTTTTTGAAGGGGGTTTTTAAGTGTTCTGAGTCATTTTGTTGGAGGCGGTTTTTAAGTTTTCTGAGTCATTTCTTTGGAAGCAGGTTTTTAAGTACTCTGAGTCATTTCTTTGAAGCTGTATTTTTAAGTGCTCTGGAGACATTTTGTTGGAAGCTGGGTTTTAAGTGTTCTGGTATCTTTTGTTGGAAGCGGGTTTTAAGTGCTCTGGAGTCATTTGATTTGAAGCAGTTTTTTAAGTGTTCTGCTATCTTTTTCTTTGAAGCGGTTTTTAAGTGCTCTGGAGTCATTTTGTTGGAAGCAGGTTTTTAAGTGTTCTGAATCATTTAGTTGGAAGCAGGTTTTAAGTGTTCTGAGTCATTTTGTTGAAGCGGGTTTTTAAGTGTTCTGTGTCATTTCTTCAAATTACTGAGTCAGCGGGTTTTCAAGTGCTCTGAGTCATTTCATTGGCAGCAGGTTTTTAAGTGCTCTGAGTCATTTTGTTGGAAGAGGGTTTTTAATTTCTCTGAGTCATTTCATTGAAGCGGTTTTTAAGTTCTCTGAGTCATTTCGTTGGAAGTGGGTTTTGAAGTGCTCTGTAGTCATTTCATTGGAAGCGGGTTTTTATTTGCTCTGGGGTCTTTTCCTTGGAAGCATATTTTTAAGTGCTCTGGAGTCATTTCGTTGGAAGCGGGTTTTTAAGTGCTCTGGAGTCATTTCGTTGGAAGCAGGTTTTGAAGGACTCTGGAGTCATATCCTTGGAGGCGCGTTTTTAAGTGCTCTGGATTCATTTTGTTGGAAGAGGGTTTTTAAATTTTCTGGTGTCATTTCTTTGGAAGCGGGTTTTGAAGTGATATGGTTTCATTTCGTTGGAAGCAGGTTTTAAAGTTTCTGGAGTCATTTCTTTGAAAGCATGTTTTTAGTGCTCTGGAGTCATTTCGTTGGAAGCGGGTTTTTAAGTGCTCTGGAGTCATTTCGTTGGAAGCTCGTTTTTAAGTGTTCTGGTGTCCTTTCGTTGGAGGCAGTTTTTTAAGTTTTCTGGAGTCATTTCTTTGAAAGCGTGTTTTTACGTGCTCTGGAGTCATTTCTTTGGAAGCAGGTTTTTAAGTGTTCTGGTATCCTTTTGTTGGAAGCGGGGTTTTAAGTGCTCTGGAGTCATTTGATTTGAAGCAGTTTTTTAAGTGTTCTGCTATCCTTTCTTTGAAGCGGTTTTTAAGTGCTCTGGAGTCATTTTGTTGGAAGCAGGTTTTTAAGTGTTCTGGAATCATTTAGTTTTTTGGTTCTGGAGTCAGGTTTTAAGTGTTCTGGAGTCATTTTGTTGGAAGCGGTTTTTAAGTGTTCTGAGTCATTTCTTTGAAGCGGTTTTTAAGTGCTCTGGAGTCATTTCATTGGAAGCAGGTTTTTAAGTGCTCTGGAGTCATTTCGTTGGAAGAGGGTTTTTAATTTCTCTGAGTCATTTCATTGGAAGCGGTTTTTTAAGTTGCTCTGAGTCATTTCTTTGGAAGTGGGTTTTTAAGTGCTCTGTAGTCATTTCATTTGAAGCGGGTTTTATTTGCTCTGGGGTCTTTTTCTTGGAAGCATTTTTTTTAAGTGCTCTGGAGTCATTTTAGTCATTTTTGGAAGCGGGTTTTTAAGTGCTCTGGAGTCATTTCGTTGGAAGCAGGTTTTTAAGGACTCTGAGTCATTTCCTTGGAGGCTGTTTTTAAGTGCTCTGGAGTCATTTTGTTGGAAGAGGGTTTTTAAATTTTTTGGTGTCATTTTTTTGGAGCGGGTTTTTAAGTGATCTGGTTTCATTTCATTGGAAGCAGGTTTTTAAAGTTTCTGAGTCATTTCTTTGAAAGCATGTTTTTAGTGCTCTGGAGTCATTTTGTTGGAAGCGGGTTTTTAAGTGCTCTGGAGTCATTTAGTTGGAAGCGGGTTTTTAAGTGTTCTGAGTCATTTTGTTGGAGGCAGGTTTTTAAGTTTTCTGAGTCATTTCTTTTGAAGCGGGTTTTTACGTGCTCTGAGTCATTTCTTTGGAAGCGGGTTTTTAAGTGTTCTGAGTCATTTACCTTGAAGCGGTTTTTCAATTTTCTGGAGTCATTTCATTTGAAAGTGGGTTTTTAAGTGTTCTGAGTCATTTTCTTGGAATCGGGTTTGTAGTGATCTGAGTCAGTTTGTTGGAAGCAGGTGTTTAAGTACTCTGAGTCATTTCTTTGGAAGCTGTATTTTAAGTGCTCTGGAGTCATTTTGTTGGAAGCGGGTTTTAAGTGTTCTGTATCCTTTTGTTGGAGCGGGTTTTAAGTGCTCTGGAGTCATTTGATTTGAAGCAGTTTTTTAAGTGTTCTGCTATCCTTTCTTTGGAAGGGGCTTTTTAAGTGCTCTGGAGTCATTTTGTTGGAAGCAGGTTTTTAAGTGTTCTGGAATCATTTAGTTGGAAGCGGGTTTTTAAGTGCTCTGGAGTCATTTTGTTGGAAGCGGGTTTTTAAGTGTTCTGGTGTCATTTCTTTGGAAGCGGGTTTTCAAGTGCTCTGGAGTCATTTCATTTGAACCTGGTTTTTAAGTTCTCTGGAGTCATTTCGTTGGAATTGGATTTTGAAGTGCTCTGTAGTCATTTCATTGGAAGCGGGTTTTTATTTGCTCTGGGGTCTTTTCCTTGGAAGTGGTTTTTAAGTGCTCTGAGTCATTTTGTTGGAAGCGGGTTTTTAAGTGCTCTGGAGTCATTTAGTTGAAGCGGTTTTTTATGTGCTCTGAGTCATTTTGTTGGAAGCGGTTTTTTTTAAGTGTTCTTGAATCATTTTGTTGGAAGCGGGTTTTTAAGTGCTCTGCAGTCCTTTCGTTGGAAGCTGGGTTTTAACTGTTCTGGTGTCCTTTTGTTAGAAGCGAGTTTTTAAGTGCTCAGGGGTCATTTCTTTGGAAGCGCTTTTTTAAGTGTTCTGGAGTCATTTTGTTGAAGCGGTTTTTAAGTGCTCTGGAGTCATTTCCTTGGTAGAGGTTTTTCAATTTTCTGGAGTCATTTCGTTGAAAGTGGTTTTTAAGTGCACTGAGTCATTTCGCATATTTGTAAGTGCTCTGGGTTTTTATGTGTTTTTGAGTCATTTCATTTTTGAAGCGGATTTTTAAGTGCTCTGGAGTCATTTCGTTGAACTGGGTTTTTATGTGTTCTGAGGTCATTTTTTTTGAAGGGTTTTTCAGTTTTCTGGAGTCATTTCATTGGAAGCTGTTTTTATGTGCTCTGCAGTCATTTTGTTGGAAGTGGGATTTTCAGCTTCTATGAAGTCATTTCGTTGGAATCGTGGGTTTTTAACTGTTCTGAGTCATTTAGTTGGAAGCGGTTTTTTAAGTTTCTGTGTCCTTTCTTTGGAAGCGGGTTTTAAGTGTTCTGGGGTCATTTTGTTGGAAGAGAGTTTTTAAGTGCTCTGATGTCATTTCTTTGAAGCAGGTTTTTAAGTGCTCTGGAGTCATTTAGTTGGAAGCGGGTTTTTAAGGACTCTGAGTCATATCCTTGGAAACGGGTTTTTAAATGTTCTGGATTCATTTTGTTGGAAGAGGGTTTTTAAGTGTTCTGGTGTCATTTCTTTGAAGCGGGTTTTTAAAGTGATCTGTTATCATTTTGTTTTGGAAGCAGGTTTTTAAGTGCTCTGGAGTCATTTCATTTGAAGCAGGTTTTTAAGTGTTCTGCTATCCTTTCGTTGGAAGCGGCTTTTTAAGTGCTCTGGAGTCATTTTGGTGGAAGCAGGTTTTTAAGTGTTCTGGTGTCATTTCGTTGGAAGGGGGATTTTAAGTGTTTTGGTGTCCTTTTGTTGGAAGCAAGTTTTTAAGTGCTATGGGGTCATTTCTTTGGAAGCAGGTCTTTAAGTGCTCTGGATTCATTTCGTTGGAAGCGTTTTTTTAAGCGCTCTGCATTCATATCCTTGGAAGCGGGTTTTTAAGTGCTCTGGAGTCATTTCGTTGGAAGTGCGTTTTTATGTGCTCTGTGGTCATTTCTTTGGAAGCGGGTTTTTAAGTGCTCTGGAGTCATTTCGTTGGAAGCAGGTTTTTACATGATCTGAGATCATTTCGTTTGAAGCGGGTTTTTAAGTGCTCTGGTATCCGTTTGTTGGAAGCAGGTTTTTAAGTGTTTGGGAGTCATTTCATTGGAAGCGGGTTTTTAAGTTCTCTGGAGTCATTTCGTTGGAAGCGTGTTTTTAAGTTCTCTGGAATCATTTCGTTGGAAGCAGGTTTTAAAGTTCTCTGGAGTCATTAAGTTAGAAGCGGGTTTTTACGTGCTCTGGAGTCATTTCATTGGAAGCGTGTTTTTATGTGCTCTGGAGTCTTCGTTGGAAGCGGGTTTTTAAGTGTTCTGGAATCATTTCGTTGGAAGCGGTTTTTAAGTGCTCTGGAGTCGATTCGTTGGTAGTGGGTTTTTAAATGTTCTGGTATCCTTTTGCTGGAAATGGGTTTTTAAGTGCTCTGGAGTCATTTCGTTCGAAGTGGGGTTTTAAGTGTTCTGGTTTCCTATTGTTGGAAGCGAGTTTTTAAGTGCTCTGGGGTCATTTCATTGGAAGCGGGTTTTTAAGTGCTCTGGAGTCATTTCCTTGGAAGCGGATTTTTAAGTGCACTGGAGTCATTTCGTTGGAAGTGGGTTTTTAAGTGCTCTGTAGTCATTTCGTTGGAAGCTGGGTTTTAACTGTTCTGGTGTCCTTTTGTTAGAAGCGAATTTTTAAGTGCTCAGGGGTCATTTCTTTGGAAGCGCTTTTTTAAGTGTTCTGGTATCAGTTTGTTGGAAGCGGGTTTTTAAGTGCTCTGGAGTCATTTCCTTGGAAGAGGGTTTTTCAATTTTCTGGAGTCATTTCGTTGAAAGTGGGTTTTTAAGTGCACTGGAGTCATTTCGTTGTAAGTGGGTTTTTATGTGCCCTGAGGTCATTTCGTTGGAAGCGGATTTTTAAGTGCTCTGGAGTCATTTCTTTGGAAGCGGGTTTTTATGTGTTCTGAGGTCATTTCTTTGGAAGAGGGTTTTTCAGTTTTCTGGAGTCATTTCATTGGAAGCTGTTTTTTATGTGCTCAGCAGTCATTTTGTTGGAAGTGGGATTTTCAGCTTCTATGAAGTCATTTCGTTGGAATCGTGTTTTTAACTGTTCTGGAGTCATTTCGTTGGAAGCTCGTTTTTAAGTTTCTGGTGTCCTTTCTTTGGAAGCGGGTTATTAAGTGCTGTGGGGTCATTTCGTTGGATGCGAGGTTTAAGTGCTCTGGATTCATTTCGTTGGAAGCAGGTTTTTAAGTGCTCTGGAGTCATTTCGTTGGAAGCAGGTTTTGAAGGACTCTGGAGTCATATCCTTGGAGGCGCGTTTTTAAGTGCTCTGGATTCATTTTGTTGGAAGAGGGTTTTAAAGTGTTCTGGTGTCATTTCTTTGGAAGCGGGTTTTGAAGTGATCTGGAGTCATTTCGTTGGAAGCAGGTTTTTAAGTGCTCTGGAGTCATTTCTTTGGAAGCGGGTTTTTAAGTTTTCTGGAGTCATTTCTCTGAAAGCATGTTTTTAGTGCTCTGGAGTCATTTAGTTGGAAGCGGGTTTTTATGTGCTCTGGAGTCTTCGTTGGAAGCAGGTTTTTAAGTGTTCTGGAATCATTTCGATGGAAGCGGGTTTTTAAGTGCTCTGGATTCTTTTCGTTGGAAGTGGGTTTTTAAATGTTCTGGTATCCTTTCGTTGGAAGTGGGTTTTTAAGTGCTCTGGAGCCATTTCGTTCGAAGTGGGGTTTTAAATGTTCTGGTTTCCTATTGTTGGAAGCGAGTTTTTAAGTGCTCTGGGGTCATTTCTTTGGAAGTGGTTTTTTAAGTGCTCTGGAGTCATTTCATTGGAAGTTGATTTTTAAGTGCTCTGGAGTCATTTTCCTGGAATCGGGTTTTTAAAGTGTTATGTTATCCGTTTGTTGGAAGCAGGTTTTTAAGTGCTCTGGAGTCATTTCATTTGAAGCAGGTTTTTAAGTGTTCTGCTATCCTTTCGTTGGAAGCGGCTTTTTAAGTGCTCTGGAGTCATTTTGGAGGAAGCATTTTTTTAAGTGTTCTGGAATTGTTTCGTTGGAAGCGGGTTTTTAAGTGCTCTGGAGTCATTTTGTTGGAAGCAGGTTTTTAAGTGTTCTGGTGTCATTTCGTTGGAAGGGGGATTTTAAGTGTTTTGGTATCCTTTTGTTGGAAGTAAGTTTTTAAGTGCTATGGGGTCATTTCTTTGGAAGCAGGTCTTTAAGTGCTCTGGATTCATTTCGTTGGATGCGGGTTTTTAAGCGCTCTGCATTCATATCCTTGGAAGCGGGTTTTTAAGTGCTCTGGAGTCATTTCGTTGGAAGTGCGTTTTTATGTGCTCTGTGGTCATTTCGTTGGAAGCGGGTTTTTAAGTGCTCTGGAGTCATTTCGTTGGAAGCAGGTTTTTACATGATCTGAGATCATTTCGTTTGAAGCGGGTTTTTAAGTGCTCTGGTATCCGTTTGTTGGAAGCAGGTTTTTAAGAGCTCGGGAGTCATTTCATTGGAAGCGGGTTTTTAAGTTCTCTGGAGTCATTTCGTTGGAAGCGTGTTTTTAAGTTCTCTGGAATCATTTCGTTGGAAGCAGGTTTTAAAGTTCTCTGGAGTCATTAAGTTGGAAGCGGGTTTTTAAGTTCTTTGGAGTCATTTCGTTGGAAGCGGATTTTTACGTGCTCTGGAGTCATTTCATTGGAAGCGTGTTTTTATGTGCTCTGGAGTCTTCGTTGGAAGCGGTTTTTAAGTGCTCTGGAGTCAATTCGTTGGTAGTGGGTTTTTAAATGTTCTGGTATCCTTTTGCTGGAAATGGGTTTTTAAGTGCTCTGGAGTCATTTCGTTCGAAGTGGGGTTTTAAGTGTTCTGGTTTCCTATTGTTGGAAGCGAGTTTTTAAGTGCTCTGGGGTCATTTCATTGGAAGCGGGTTTTTAAGTGCTCTGGAGTCATTTCCTTGGAAGCGGATTTTTAAGTGCACTGGAGTCATTTCGTTGGAAGTGGGTTTTTAAGTGCTCTGTAGTCATTTCGTTGGAAGCTGGGTTTTAACTGTTCTGGTGTCCTTTTGTTAGTAGCGAGTTTTTAAGTGCTCAGGGGTCATTTCTTTTGAAGCGCTTTTTTAAGTGTTCTGGTATCAGTTTGTTGGAAGCGGGTTTTTAAGTGCTCTGGAGTCATTTCCTTGGAAGAGGGTTTTTCAATTTTCTGGAGTCATTTCGTTGAAAGTGGGTTTTTAAGTGCACTGGAGTCATTTCGTTGGAAGCGGGTTTTTATGTGTTCTGAGGTCATTTCTTTGGAAGAGGGTTTTTCAGTTTTCTGGAGTCATTTCATTGGAAGCTGTTTTTTATGTGCTCAGCAGTCATTTTGTTGGAAGTGGGATTTTCAGCTTCTATGAAGTCATTTCGTTGGAATCGTGTTTTTAACTGTTCTGGAGTCATTTCGTTGGAAGCTCGTTTTTAAGTTTCTTGTGTCCTTTCTTTGGAAGCGGGTTATTAAGTGCTGTGGGGTCATTTCGTTGGATGCGAGGTTTAAGTGCTCTGGATTCATTTCGTTGGAAGCAGGTTTTTAAGTGCTCTGGAGTCATTTCGTTGGAAGCAGGTTTTGAAGGACTCTGGAGTCATATCCTTGGAGGCGCGTTTTTAAGTGCTCTGGATTCATTTTGTTGGAAGAGGGTTTTTAAGTTTTCTGGTGTCATTTCTTTGGAAGCGGATTTTGAAGTGATATGGAGTCATTTCGTTGGAAGCAGGTTTTTAAGTGCTCTGGAGTCATTTCGTTGGAAGCAGGTTTTTAAGTGCTCTGGAGTCATTTCGTTGGAAGCGGGTTTTTAAGTTTTCTGGAGTCATTTCTTTGAAAGCATGTTTTTAGTGCTCTGGAGTCATTTTGTTGGAAGCGGGTTTTTAAGTGCTCTTCAGTCATTTCGTTGGAAGCTCGTTTTTAAGTGTTCTGGTGTCCTTTTGTTGGAGGCGGTTTTTTAAGTTTTCTGGAGTCATTTCTTTGAAAGCGTGTTTTTAAGTGTTCTGGAGTCATTTCTTTGGAAGCGGGTTTTTAAGTGTTCTGGAGTCCTTACCTTGGAAGCGGGTTTTTCAATTTTCTGGATTCATTTCGTTGAAAGTGGGTTTTTAAGTGCACTGGAGTCATTTTCTTGGAATCGGGTTTGTAGTGATCTGGAATTAGTTCGTTGGAAGCAGGTGTTTAAGTACTCTGGAGTCATTTCTTTGGAAGCTGTATTTTAAGTGCTCTGGAGACATTTCGTTGGAAGCAGGTTTTTAAGTGTTCTGGTATCCTTTTGTTGGAAGCGGGTTTTTAAGTGCTCTGGAGTCATTTGATTTGAAGCAGTTTTTTAAGTGTTCTGCTATCCTTTCTTTGGAAGCGGCTTTTTAAGTGCTCTGGAGTCATTTTGTTGGAAGCAGGTTTTTAAGTGTTCTGGAATCATTTAGTTGGAAGCAGGTTTTTAAGTGTTCTGGTATCCTTTTGTTGGAAGCGGGTTTTTAAGTGTTCTGGTGTCATTTCTTTGGAAGCGGGTTTTCAAGTGCTCTGGAGTCATTTCATTGGCAGCAGGTTTTTAAGTGCTCTGGAGTCATTTCGTTGGAAGAGGGTTTTTAATTTCTCTGGAGTCATTTCATTGGAAGCGGGTTTTTAAGTTCTCTGGAGTCATTTCGTTGGAAGTGGGTTTTGAAGTGCTCTGTAGTCATTTCATTGGAAGCGGGTTTTTATTTGCTCTGGGGTCTTTTCCTTGGAAGCATATTTTTAAGTGCTCTGGAGTCATTTCGTTGGAAGCGGGTTTTTAAGTGCTCTGGATTCATTTAGTTGGAAGCGGTTTTTATGTGCTCTGGAGTCATTTCTTTGGAAGCGGGTTTTTAAGTGCTCTGGAGTCATTTCGTTGGAAGCAGGTTTTGAAGGACTCTGGAGTCATATCCTTGGAGGCGCGTTTTTAAGTGCTCTGGATTCATTTTGTTGGAAGAGGGTTTTTAAATTTTCTGGTGTCATTTCTTTGGAAGCGGGTTTTGAAGTGATATGGAGTCATTTCGTTGGAAGCAGGTTTTTAAGTTTTCTGGAGTCATTTCGTTGGAAGCAGGTTTTTAAGTGCTCTGTAGTCATTTCATTGGAAGCGAGTTTTTATTTGCTCTTGGGTCTTTTCCTTGGAAGCATATTTTTAAGTGCTCTGGATTCATTTCGTTGGAAGCGGGTTTTTAAGTGCTCTGGAGTCATTTCGTTGGAAGCGGGTTTTTAAGTGCTCTGGAGTCATTTTGTTGGAAGCGGGTTTTTAAGTGTTCTGGTATCCTTTGTTGGAAGTGGGTTTTTAAGTGCTCTGGAGTCATTTCGTTGGTAGTAGGTTTTTAAGTTTTCTGGAGTCATTTCATTGGAAGCAGGTTTTTAA
Organism: Meriones psammophilus; assembly: GCA_036365155.1. Classification (NCBI taxonomy): domain Eukaryota; kingdom Metazoa; phylum Chordata; class Mammalia; order Rodentia; family Muridae; genus Meriones; species Meriones psammophilus. The sequence goes on from JAEOAE010004363.1 coordinate 22,158, forward strand.
GTGCTCTGGAGTCATTTCGTTGGAATCGGGTTTTTAAGTGTTCAGGTGTCCTTGGAAGCTGGTTTTTAAGTGCTATGGAGTCATTTCGTTGGACGTGGATTTTTAAGTGCTCTGGAGTCATTTTGTAGGACCGGGTTTTTAAGTGTTCTGGAGTCATTTCGTTAGAAGCGGGTTTTTAATTGCTCTGGAGTCATTTCATTGGAAGCAGGATTTTAAGTGCTCTGGAGTCATTTCGTTGTAAGCGGGTTTTTAAGTGCTCTGGAATCATTGCGTTGGAAGCGGGTTTTTAAGTGCTCTGGAGTCAGTTTGTTGGAATCGGGTTTTTAAGTGCTCTGGAGTGATTTTGTTGGAAGAGGGTTTTTAAGTGCTCTTGAGTCATTTCGTTGGAAGCGGGTTTTTAAGTGCTCTGGAGTCATTTTGTTGGAATTGGGTTTTTAAGTGCTCTGTAGTCATTTCCTTGGAAGCAGGATTTTAAGTGCTCTGGAATCTTTTCGTTGGAAGCGGCTCTATAAGTGTTCTGGTATCCTTTCGTTGGAAGCATGTTTTCAAGTGCTCTGGAGCCATTTTGTTGGACCGGGTTTTTAAGTGCTCTGGTGTCATTTCGTTGGTTGTGGGTTTTTAAGTGTTCAGGTGTCCTTTTAGGAAGCAGGTTTTTAAGTACTCTGGAATCATTTCGTTCAAAGCGGGTTTTTAAGTGCTCTGGAGACATTTTGTTGGAAGCGGGTTTTTAAGTGTCTGAGTCATTTGTTGGATGAGCGTTTTTAAGTGCGCTCTGAGTCATTTAGTTGGAAGCTGGTTTTAAGTGCTTTGGAGTCATTTCGTTGGAAGCAAGTTTTGAGTGCTCTGGAGTCATTTTGTTGGACCGGGTTTTTAAGTGTTCTGGAGTCATTTGTTGGAAGTGAATTTTTAAGTGTTCTGGTGTCCTTTCGTTGGAAGCGGGTTTTAAGTGCTCTTGGGTCATTTCGTTCAAGCGGGTTTTTAAGTGCTCTGAGTCATTTTGTTGGAAGCGGTTTTTAAGTACTCTGAGTCATTTTGTTGGAAGCGTCTTTTAAGTGCTCTGAGTCATGTCCTTGAAGCAGGTTTTTAAGTGCTCTGAGTCATTTCGTTGGAAGTTTGTTTTTAGGTGCTCTGGTGTCATTTTGTTGAGGCGGGTTTTTAAGTGTTCTGGTATCCTTTGTTGGAAGCGGGTTTTTAAGTGCTCTGAGTCATTTTGTTCAGTAGTAGGTTTTAAGTTTTCTGAGTCATTTCATTGGAAGCAGGTTTTTAAGTGCTCTGAGTCATTTTGTTGGAAGCGGTTTTTTAAGTGGTCTGGAGTCATTTTGTTGGAAGAGGGTTTTTAATTGCTCTGGAGTCATTTTGTTGGAAGAGGGTTTTTAAGTGCTCTGGAGTCATTTCCTTTGAAGGGGTCTTTAATTGCTCTGGAGGCATTTCAATGGAAGCGTGTTTTTAAGTGCTCTGGAGTCATTTCATTGGAAGCGGGGTTTTAAGTGCTCTGGTGCCCTTTCGTTGAAAGCAGGTTTTTAAGTGTTCTGGGGTCATTTCGTTCGAAGCGGGTTTTTAAGTGCTCTGGAGTCATTTTTTTGGAAGCGGGTTTTTAAGTGCTCTGATGTCATTTCGTTGGACGCGGGTTTTTAAGTACTCTGGAGTCATTTCGTTGGACTGGGTTTTTAAGTGCTCTGGTGTCATTTCGTTGGTTGCGGGTTTCTAAGTGTTCAGGTGTCCTTTTAGGAAGCGGGTTTTTAAGTGCTCTGGGGTCATTTCGTTCAAAGCGGGTTTTTAAGTGCTCTGGAGACATTTTGTTGGTAGCGGATTTTTAAGTGCTCTGGAGTCATTTTGTTTGAAGAGGGTTTTTAAGTGCTCTGGAGTCATTTCGTTGGAAGTAGGTTTTAAGTTTTCTGGAGTCATTTTGTTGGAAGCGGGTTTTTAAGTGCTCTGGAGTCATTTTGTTGGAAGAGGGTTTTTAAGTGCTCTGGAGTCATTTTGTTGGAAGAGGGTTTTTAAGTCCTCTGGAGTCATTGCGTTGGAAGCTTGTTTTGTAAGTGATCTGGAGTCATTTCGTTGGAAGCTGGTTTTTAATTGCTTTGAAGTCGCTGGTTTGCAGAAAGCTGGTTTTTTTAAGTCCTCTGAGTCATTGCTTTGGAAGCTTGTTTTAAAGACCGCTGGAGTCATTTCGTTGGAAGTGGATTTTTATGTGCTCTGGAGTCATTTCTTTGGAAGCGGTTTATAAGTGTTCTGGTATCCTTTCGTTGGAAGCATGTTTTTAAGTTCTCTGGAATCATTTCGTTGGAAGCGTGTTTTGAAGCGTGTTTTTAATTCCTCTGGAGTCACTGTGTTGAAAGCAGGATTTTAAGTACCTTGGAGTCATTTCGTTGGAAGCAGGTTTTTAAGTGCTTGGAGTCATTTCGTTGGACCTGGTTTTTAAGTGTTCTGGAGTCATTTCGTTGGAAGCGGATTTTTAAGTGTTCTTGTGTCCTTTCGTTGGAAGGGGGTTTTTAAGTGCTCTGGAGTCATTTTCTTTGAAGCTTGTCTTTAAGTTCTCTGGAGTCATTGAGTTGGAATCGGGTTTCTATGTGCTCTGGAGTCATTTACTTTGAAGCTTGTCTTTAAGTTCTCTGGAGTCATTGCGTTGGAAGCGGGTTTTTATGTGCTCTTAGCCCATTTCATTGGAAGCCCATTTCATCTGGAAACATTTCGTTGGAAGTGGGTTTTAAGTCCTCTGAGTCATTTCGTTGGAAGCGGGTTTTAAGTGCTCTGGAGTCATTTCCTTGGAAGCGGGTTTTAATTGCTCTGGAGTCATTTCATTTGGAAGTAGATTTTTAAGTTTTCTGGAGTCATTTTGTTTGGAGCGGGTTTTTAAGTGCTCTGGAGTCATTTTGTTGGAAGCAGGTTTTTAAGTGTTCTGGTATCCTTTGTTGGAAGTGGGTTTTTAAGTGCTCTGGAGTCATTTCGTTGGTAGTAGGTTTTTAAGTTTTCTGAGTCATTTCATTGGAAGCAGGTTTTAAGTGCTCTGGAGTCATTTCGTTGGAATCGGGTTTTTAAGTGTTCAGGTGTCCTTGGAAGCTGGTTTTTAAGTGCTATGGATTCATTTCGTTGGACGTGGATTTTTAAGTGCTCTGAGTCATTTTGTAGGACCAGGTTTTTAAGTGTTCTGGAGTCATTTCGTTGGAATCGTGTTTTTAAGTGTTCATGTTTCCTTTTTGAAGCGGGTTTTTAAGTGCTCTGAGGTCATTTCGTTTCAAAGCAGCTTTTTAAGTGCTCGGGAGTCATTTCCTTGAAGCGGGTCTTTAAGTGCTCTGAGTCATTTTGTTGGAATTGGGTCTTTAAGTGCTCTGGAGTCATTTGCGTTGGAAGTAGGTTTTAAGTTTTCTGAGTCATTTTTTTTGGAAGAGGGTTTTTAAGTGCTCTGAGTCATATCCTTGAAGCGGTCTTTAATTGCTCTAGAGTCATTTCATTGGAAGCGGTTTTTAAGTGCTCTGGAGTCATTTCGTTGGAAGCTGGTTTTTAAGTGTTCTGGTGTCCTTTCATTGGAAGCAGGTTTTTAAGTGTTCTGGGGTCATTTCTGATTTGAAGCGGGTTTTTAAGTGCTCTGGAGTAATTTTGTTGGAAGCGGTTTTAAGTGCTCTGGAGTCACTTCATTGAAAGCAGGTTTTAAGTGTTCTGGCATCCTTTCGTTGGAAGCAGGTTTTTAAGTGCTCTGGAGTCATGTTGTTGGAAAAGGGTTTTTAAGTGCTCTGAGTCATTTCTTTGGGTGGGTTTTTAAGTGTTCTGCAGTCATTTCCATTTGTAAGCTGCTTTATAAGTGTTCTGGTATCCTTTCGTTGGAAGCATATGTTTTTAAGTTCTCTGAAGCATTTCGTTGGAAGCAGGTTTTGAAGTGCTATGGAGTCATTTCTTTGGAAGTTGGTTTTAAAGCCCGCTGGAATAATTTCGTTGGAAGTGGTTTTTTAATTGCTCTGGAGTCAATTCGTTAGAAGTGGGTTTTTAATTGCTCTGGAGTCATTTATTTGGATGCTGGTTTTTAAGTGCTCTGGAGTCATTTCGTTGGAAGCAGGATTTTGAGTGCTCTGGAGTCATTTCATTGGAAGTGGGTTTTTAAGATTTCTGAGTCCTTTCGTTGAAGCGGTTTTTAAGGGCTCTGGGGTCATTTTGTTAGAAGCGGGTTTTTAAGTGCTCTGGAGTCATTTTGTTGGAAGCGTGTTTTTAAGTGCTCTGGAATCATTTCCTTGGAAGCAGGTTTTTAACTGCTCTGGAGTCATTTCTTTGGAAGCTGGTTATTAAGTGCTCTGGAGTCATTTCGTTGGAAGCGGGTGTTTAAGTGCTCTGCAGTCATTTCGTTAGAAGCGGGTTTTTAATTACTCTGGAGTCATTTCATTAGAAGCAGGATTTTAAGTGTTCTGGAGTCATTTCTTTGATAGCGGGTTTTTAAGTGCTCTGGAGTCATTTTGTTGGAAGAGGGTTTTTAAGTGCTCTGGAGTCATATCCTTGGAAGTGGTCTTTAATTGCTCTGGAGTCATTTCTTTGGAAGCGGGTTTTTAAGTGCTCTGGAGTCTTTTCGTTGGACGCAGGTTTTTAAGTGTTTGGGTGTCCTTTCATTGGAAGCAGGTTTTTAAGTGTTCTGGGGTCATTTGTTCAAAGCGTGTTTTTAAATGCTCTGGAGTAATTTTGATGGAAGCGGGTTTTAAGTGCTTTGAGTCACTTTGTTGGAAGTGTGTTTTTAAGTGCTCTGGAGTCATTTCCTTGGAAGCGGGTTTTTAAGTGCTCTGGAATCTTTTCGTTGGAAGCATGTTTTTAAGTTCTCTGGAATCATTTCGTTGGAAGCGGGTTTTTAAGTGCTATGGAGTCATTTCGTTGGAAGAGGGTTTTTAAGTGCTCTGGAGTCATTTCGTTGGAAGCGGGTTTTTAAGTGCTCTGGAGTCATTTCGTTGGAAGCGGCTTTATAAGTGTTCTGTTATCCCTTCATTGGAAGCATATTTTTAAGTTCTCTGGAATCATTTCGTTGGAGGCGGGTTTTTAAGTGCTATGGAGTCATTTCGTTGGAAGAGGGTTTTTAAGTTCTCTGGAGTCATTGCGTTGAAAGTGGGTTTTTACGTGCTCTGGAGTCATTTCGTTTGAAGCGAGTTTTTATGTGCTCTGGAGTCATTTCGTCGGAAGCGGGTTTTTAAGTGCTCTGGTGTCCTTTTTGGAAGCGGGTTTTTAAGTGCTCTAGGGTCATTTCGTTGTAATTGGGTTTTTAAGTTCTCTGGAGTCATTGCGTTGAAAGTGGGTTTCTACGTGCTCTGGAGTCATTTCGTTGGAAGCGGGTTTTTAAGTGCTCTGGAGTCATTTCGTTGTAATTGGGTTTTTAAGTTCTCTGGAGTCATTGCGTTGAAAGTGGGTTTTTACGTGCTCTGGAGTCATTTCGTTGGAAGCGGATTTTTAAGTGTTCTTGTGTCCTTTCGTTGGAAGGGGGTTTTTAAGTGCTCTGGAGTCATTTTCTTTGAAGCTTGTCTTTAAGTTCTCTGGAGTCATTGAGTTGGAATCGGGTTTCTATGTGCTCTGGAGTCATTTACTTTGAAGCTTGTCTTTAAGTTCTCTGGAGTCATTGCGTTGGAAGCGGGTTTTTATGTGCTCTTAGCCCATTTCATTGGAAGCCCATTTCATCTGGAAACATTTCGTTGGAAGTGGGTTTTTAAGTCCTCTGGAGTCATTTCGTTGGAAGCGGGTTTTTAAGTGCTCTGGAGTCATTTCCTTGGAAGCGGGTTTTTAATTGCTCTGGAGTCATTTCGTTGGAAGTAGATTTTTAAGTTTTCTGGAGTCATTTCGTTGGAAGCGGGTTTTTAAGTGCTCTGGAGTCATTTTGTTGGAAGCAGGTTTTTAAGTGTTCTGGTATCCTTTGTTGGAAGTGGGTTTTTAAGTGCTCTGGAGTCATTTCGTTGGTAGTAGGTTTTTAAGTTTTCTGGAGTCATTTCATTGGAAGCAGGTTTTTAAGTGCTCTGGAGTCATTTCGTTGGAATCGGGTTTTTAAGTGTTCAGGTGTCCTTGGAAGCTGGTTTTTAAGTGCTATGGATTCATTTCGTTGGACGTGGATTTTTAAGTGCTCTGGAGTCATTTTGTAGGACCAGGTTTTTAAGTGTTCTGGAGTCATTTCGTTGGAATCGTGTTTTTAAGTGTTCATGTTTCCTTTTTGGAAGCGGGTTTTTAAGTGCTCTGAGGTCATTTCGTTCAAAGCAGCTTTTTAAGTGCTCGGGAGTCATTTCCTTGGAAGCGGGTCTTTAAGTGCTCTGGAGTCATTTTGTTGGAATTGGGTCTTTAAGTGCTCTGGAGTCATTTCGTTGGAAGTAGGTTTTTAAGTTTTCTGGAGTCATTTTTTTGGAAGAGGGTTTTTAAGTGCTCTGGAGTCATATCCTTGGAAGCGGTCTTTAATTGCTCTGGAGTCATTTCATTGGAAGCGGTTTTTAAGTGCTCTGGAGTCATTTCGTTGGAAGCTGGTTTTTAAGTGTTCTGGTGTCCTTTCATTGGAAGCAGGTTTTTAAGTGTTCTGGGGTCATTTCGTTCGAAGCGGGTTTTTAAGTGCTCTGGAGTAATTTTGTTGGAAGCGGGTTTTTAAGTGCTCTGGAGTCACTTCATTGGAAGCAGGTTTTTAAGTGTTCTGGTATCCTTTCGTTGGAAGCAGGTTTTTAAGTGCTCTGGAGTCATGTTGTTGGAAAAGGGTTTTTAAGTGCTCTGGAGTCATTTCTTTGGCCCGGGTTTTTAAGTGTTCTGCAGTCATTTCGTTGTAAGCTGCTTTATAAGTGTTCTGGTATCCTTTCGTTGGAAGCATGTTTTTAAGTTCTCTGGAAGCATTTCGTTGGAAGCAGGTTTTGAAGTGCTATGGAGTCATTTCTTTGGAAGTTGGTTTTAAAGCCCGCTGGAATAATTTCGTTGGAAGTGGTTTTTTAATTGCTCTGGAGTCAATTCGTTAGAAGTGGGTTTTTAATTGCTCTGGAGTCATTTATTTGGATGCTGGTTTTTAAGTGCTCTGGAGTCATTTCGTTGGAAGCAGGATTTTGAGTGCTCTGGAGTCATTTCATTGGAAGTGGGTTTTTAAGTGTTCTGGAGTCCTTTCGTTGGAAGCGGGTTTTTAAGGGCTCTGGGGTCATTTTGTTAGAAGCGGGTTTTTAAGTGCTCTGGAGTCATTTTGTTGGAAGCGTGTTTTTAAGTGCTCTGGAATCATTTCCTTGGAAGCAGGTTTTTAACTGCTCTGGAGTCATTTCTTTGGAAGCTGGTTATTAAGTGCTCTGGAGTCATTTCGTTGGAAGCGGGTGTTTAAGTGCTCTGCAGTCATTTCGTTAGAAGCGGGTTTTTAATTACTCTGGAGTCATTTCATTAGAAGCAGGATTTTAAGTGTTCTGGAGTCATTTCTTTGATAGCGGGTTTTTAAGTGCTCTGGAGTCATTTTGTTGGAAGAGGGTTTTTAAGTGCTCTGGAGTCATATCCTTGGAAGTGGTCTTTAATTGCTCTGGAGTCATTTCTTTGGAAGCGGGTTTTTAAGTGCTCTGGAGTCTTTTCGTTGGACGCAGGTTTTTAAGTGTTTGGGTGTCCTTTCATTGGAAGCAGGTTTTTAAGTGTTCTGGGGTCATTTCGTTCAAAGCGGGTTTTTAAATGCTCTGGAGTAATTTTGATGGAAGCGGGTTTTTAAGTGCTTTGGAGTCACTTTGTTGGAAGTGTGTTTTTAAGTGCTCTGGAGTCATTTCCTTGGAAGCGGGTTTTTAAGTGCTCTGGAATCTTTTCGTTGGAAGCATGTTTTTAAGTTCTCTGGAATCATTTCGTTGGAAGCGGGTTTTTAAGTGCTATGGAGTCATTTCGTTGGAAGAGGGTTTTTAAGTGCTCTGGAGTCATTTCGTTGGAAGCAGGTTTTTAAGTGCTCTGGAGTCATTTCGTTGTAATTGGGTTTTTAAGTTCTCTGGAGTCATTGCGTTGAAAGTGGGTTTTTACGTGCTCTGGAGTCATTTCGCTTTTAGCGAGTTTTTATGTGCTCTGGAGTCATTTCGTTGGAAGCGGGTTTTTAAGTGCTCTGGTGTCCTTTTTGGAAGCGGGTTTTTAAGTGCTCTAGGGTCATTTCGTTGTAATTGGGTTTTTAAGTTCTCTGGAGTCATTGCGTTGAAAGTGGGTTTCTACGTGCTCTGGAGTCATTTCGTTGGAAGCGGGTTTTTAAGTGCTCTGGAGTCATTTCGTTGTAATTGGGTTTTTAAGTTCTCTGGAGTCATTGCGTTGAAAGTGGGTTTTTACGTGCTCTGGAGTCATTTCGTTGGAAGCGGGTGTTTAAGTGCTCTGCAGTCATTTCGTTAGAAGCGGGTTTTTAATTACTCTGGAGTCATTTCATTGGAAGCAGGATTTTCAGTGTTCTGGAGTCATTTCTTTGATAGCGGGTTTTTAAGTGCTCTGGAGTCATTTCGTTGGAAGCAGGTTTTTAAGTGCTCTGGAGTCATTTTGTTGGACCGTGTTTTTAAGTGTTTTGGAGTCATTTCGTTGGAAGCGGGTTTTTAAGTGTTCTGGTGTCCTTTCGTTGGACAAGGGTATTTAAGTGTTCTGGGGTCATTTCGTTCGAAGCGGGTATGAAGTGCCCTGGAGTCATTTTGTTGGAAGCGGGTTTTTAAGTGCTCTGGAGTCATTTCGTTGGAAGTGGGTTTATAAGTGTTCTGGTATCCTTTCGTTGGAAGCATGTTTTTAAGTTTTCTGGAATCATTTTGTTGGAAGTGTATTTTAAGTGCTATGGAGTCATTTTGTTGGAAGAGGGTTTTTAAGTGCTCTGGAGTCATTTGGTTAAGCGGTCTTTTATTGCTCTGGAGTCATTTCATTGAAGCTGGTTTTTAAGTCCTCTGGAGCCATTTCGTGGTAAGTGGTTTTTTAATTGCTCTGGAGTCATTTCGTTAGAAGCGGGTTTTTAATTGCTCTGGAGTCATTTCATTGGAAGCAGGATTTTAAGTGCTCTGGAGTCATTTCGTTGTAAGCGGGTTTTTAAGTGCTCTGGAGTCATTGCGTTGGAAGCGGGTTTTGAAGTGCTCGGGAGTCATTTCGTTGGAATCGGTTTTTTAAGTGCTCTGGAGTGATTTTTTTGGAAGAGGGTTTTTAAGTGCTCTGGAGTCATTTTGTTGGAAGCGGGTTTTGAAGTGCTCTGGAGTCATTTTGTTTGAAGCGGGTTTTTAAGTGCTCAGGAGTCATTTCCTTGGAAGAGGGTCTTTAAGTGCTCTGAGTCATTTTGTTGGAAGCGGGTTTTGAAGTGCTCTGGAGTCATTTTGTTTGAAGCGGGTTTTTAAGTGCTCAGGAGTCATTTCCTTGGAAGAGGGTCTTTAAGTGCTCTGGAGTCATTTTGTTGGAAGCATGTTTTTAAGTGCTCTGGAGACATTTCGTTGGACCGTGTTTTAAGTGCTCTGGTGTCATTTCGTTGGTTGTGGGTTTTTAAGTGTTCTGTTGTCCTTTTAGGAAGCAGGTTTTGAAGTGCTCTGGGGTCATTTCGTTCAAAGCGGGTTTTTAAGTGCTCTGAGACATTTTGTTGGAAGCGGGTTTTTAAGTGCTCTGGGGTCATTTCTTTCAAAGCGGGTTTTTAAGTGCTCTGGAGATATTTTGTTGGAAGCAGGTTTTTAAGTCCTCTGGAGTCATTTGTTGGAAGAGGGTTTTTAAGTGCTCTGCAGTCATTTCGTTGGAAGCAGGTTTTTAAGTGCTCTGGAGTCATTTCGTTTAGGCGGATTTTTAAGTGCTCTGGAGTCATTTCATTGGAAGCGGGTTTATAAGTATTCTGGTATCCTTTCGTTTTGAAGCATGTTTTTAAGTTCACTGGAATCATTTCTTTGAATCGGGTTTTGAAGTGCTCTGGAGTCATTTTGTTGAAAGCTGGTTTTTAAGTCCTCTGGAGTCATTGCGTTGGAAGCTTGTTTTAAAGACCGCTGGAGTCATTTCGTTGGAAGCGGATTTTTAAGTGCTCTGGAGTCATTTCTTTGGAAGCGGGTTTATAAGTGTTCTGGTATCCTTTCGTTGGAAGCATGTTTTTAAGTTCTCTGAATCATTTCGTTGACGCTGGGTTTTGAAGTGCTATGGAGTCATTTCTTTGGAAGCAAGGTTTTAATGCTCTGAGTCATTTCATTGGAAGCGGGTTTTTAAGTGCTCTGGAGTCATTTAGTTAGAAGCTGGTTTTTAAGTGCTCTGGAGTCATTTCGTTGGAAGCAGGTTTTTGAGTGCTCTGGAGTCATTTCGTTGGACCGGGTTTTTAAGTGTTCTGGAGTCATTTCGTTGGAAGTGAATTTTTAAGTGTTCTGGTGTCCTTTCGTTGGAAGCGGGTTTTTAAGTGCTCTGGGGTCATTTCGTTCGAAGCAGGTTTTAAGTGCTCTGAGTCATTTTGTTGAAGCGGGTTTTTAAGTGCTCTGAGTCATTTTGTTGGAAGCGTCTTTTTAAGTGCTCTGGAGTCATTTTCTTTGAATCAGGTTTTTAAGTGCTCTGAGTTATTTCGTTGGAAGCTTGTTTTTAAGTGCTCTGGTGTCATTGTGTTGGAAGTGAATTTTTAAGTGTTCTGGTATTCTTGGGTGGAAGCAGGTTTTTAAGTGCTCTGGAGTCATTTCGTTCATAGTAGGTTTTTAAGTTTTCTGGAGTCATTTCATTGGAAACAGGTTTTTAAGTGCTCTGGTGTCCTTTCGTTGGAAGCAGGTTTTTAAGTGTTCTGGGGTCATTTCGTTCGAAGCAGGTTTTTAAGTGCTCTGGAGTCATTTGTTTGGAAGCGGGTTTTTAAGTGCTCTGGAGTCATTTCGTTGGAAGCGGGTTTTTAAGTGCTCTGGAGTCATTTCATTGGAAGCGGGTTTATAAGTATTCTGGTATCCTTTCGTTTGAAGCATGTTTTTAAGTTCACTGGAATCATTTCTTTGGAATCGGGTTTTGAAGTGCTCTGGAGTCATTTTGTTGAAAGCTGGTTTTTAAATCCTCTGGAGTCATTGCGTTGGAAGCTTGTTTTAAAGACCGCTGGAGTCATTTCGTTGGAAGCGGATTTTTAAGTGCTCTGGAGTCATTTCTTTGGAAGCGGGTTTATAAGTGTTCTGGTATCCTTTCGTTGGAAGCATGTTTTTAAGTTCTCTGGAATCATTTCGTTGGAAGCGGGTTTTGAAGTGCTATGGAGTCATTTCTTTGGAAGCAAGGTTTTAATGCTCTGGAGTCATTTCATTGGAAGCGGGTTTTTAAGTGCTCTGGAGTCATTTAGTTAGAAGCTGGTTTTTAAGTGCTCTGGAGTCATTTCGTTGGAAGCAGGTTTTTGAGTGCTCTGGAGTCATTTCGTTGGACCGGGTTTTTAAGTGTTCTGGAGTCATTTCGTTGGAAGTGAATTTTTAAGTGTTCTGGTGTCCTTTCGTTGGAGCGGGTTTTTAAGTGCTCTGGGGTCATTTAGTGCTCAAGCAGGTTTTAAGTGCTCTGAGTCATTTTGTTGGAAGCGGGTTTTAAGTGCTCTGAGTCATTTTGTTGGAAGCGTCTTTTTAAGTGCTCTGAGTCATTTCCTTGGAAGCAGGATTTTAAGTGCTCTGGAGTTATTTCGTTGGAAGCTTGTTTTTAAGTGCTCTGGTGTCATTGTGTTGAAGTGAATTTTTAAGTGTTCTGGTATTCTTGGGTGGAAGCGGGTTTTTAAGTGCTCTGAGTCATTTCTGTTCATAGTAGGTTTTTAAGTTTTCTGGAGTCATTTCATTGGAAACAGGTTTTTAAGTGCTCTGGTGTCCTTTCGTTGGAAGCAGGTTTTTAAGTGTTCTGGGGTCATTTCGTTCGAAGCAGGTTTTTAAGTGCTCTGGAGTCATTTGTTTGGAAGCGGGTTTTTAAGTGCTCTGAGTCATTTCGTTGGAAGCGGGTTTTTAAGTGCTCTGAGTCATTTCCTTGGAAGAGGGTCTTTAAGTGTTCTGGAGTCATTTCGATAGATGCGTGGTTTTTAATTGCTCTGGAGTCATTTCATTGAATCGGGTTTTTAATTCCTATGGAGTCATTTCGTTGGAAGCAGGCTTTTAAGTGCTCTGGAGTCATTTCGTTGGACCGGGTTTTTAAGTGCTCTGGTGTCATTTCGTTTGTTCTGGGTTTTTAATTGTTCAGGTGTCCTTTTAGGAAGCGGGTTTTTAAGTGCTCTGGGGACATTTTGTTGGAAGCGGGTTTTTAAGTGCTCTGGAGTCATTTTGTTAGAAGAGCGTTTTTTAAGTTCTCTGAGTCATTTCGTTGGAAGTAGGTTTTTAAGTTTTCTGGAGTCATTTTGTTGGAAGCGGGTTTTTAAGTGCTCTGGAGTCATTTTGTTGGAAGAGGGTTTTTAAGTGCTCTGGAGTCATTTCCTTGGAAGCGGGTCTTTAATTGCTCTGGAGTCATTTCTTTGGAAGCGGGTTTTAAGTGCTTTGAGTCATTTCGTTGGAAGCGGATTTGTAAGTGCTCTGGAGTCATTTCGTTGGAAGCTGCTTTTTAATTGCTTTGGAGTCATTTCGTTGGAAGCGGGTTTTTAAGTGCTCTGGAGTCTATTCGTTGGAAGCGGGTTTATAAGTGTTCTGGTATCCTTTCGTTGGACGCATTATTTTAAGTTTTCTGGAGTCATTTTGTTGGAAGCTGGTTTATAAGTGTTCTGGAGTCATTTTGTTGGAAGAGGGTTTTTAAGTGCTCTGGAGTAATTTCCTTAGAAGCGGTCTTTACTTGCTCTGGAGTCATTTCCTTGGAAGCTGGTTTTTAAGTCCTCTGGAGCCATTTCGTGGGAAGTGGTTTTTTTATTGCTCTGGAGTCATTTCCTAAGAAATGTGTTTTTAATTCCTTTGGAGTCATTGCGTTGGAAGCAGGATTTTAAGTGCCTTGGAGTCATTTCGTTGGAAGCGGGTTTTTAAGTCCTCTGGAGTCATTTTTTGGACAGGGTTTTTAAGTGTTCTGGAGTCATTTCGTTGGAAGCGGATTTTTAAGTGTTCTTGTGTCCTTTCGTTGGAAGCGGGTTTTTAAGTGCTCTGGAGTCATTTCCTTTGAAGCTTTTCTTTAAGTTCTCTGGAGTCATTGAGTTGGAATCAGGTTTTTATGTGCTCTGGAGTCATTTACTTTGAAGCTTGTCTTTAAGTTCTCTGGAGTCATTGCGTTGGAAGTGGGTTTTTATGTGCTCTTAGCCCATTTCATTGGAAGCAGGTTTTTAAGTGCTCTGGAGTCACTTCTTTGGAAGCGTTTTTTTAAGTGTTCTGGAGTCATTTCGTTGGAAGTATTTGTTTAAGTTTTCTGGAGTCATATTGTTGGAAGCGGGTTTTTAAGTGCTCTGGAGTCATTTTGTTGGAAGGGGGTTTTTAAGTGCTCTTTAGTCATTTCTTTGGAAGCGGGATTTTAAGTACTCTCGAGTTATTTTGTTGGAAGCAGGTTAATAAGTGTTCTGGTATCCTTTCGTTGGAAGCATGTTTTTAAGTTCTCTGGAAACATTTTGTTGGAAGTGGGTTTTTAAGTGCTCTGGAGTCATTTCGTTGAAAGCTGGTTTTTAAGTCCTCTGAGTCATTTCAGAGCGGGTTTTAATTGCTCTGGAGTCATTTCGTTGGAAAGTAGGTTTTTAAGTTTTCTGAGTCATTTGATGGAAGCGGGTTTTAAGTGCTCTGAGTCATTTTTTTGTAAGCGGGTTTTTACGTGTTCTGGTATCCTTTGTTGAAGCGGGTTTTAAGTGCTCTGAGTCATTTCGTTGGTAGTAGGTTTTTAAGTTTTCTGAGTCATTTCATTGGAAGCTGGTTTTTAAGTGCTCTGGAGTCATTTCGTTGGAATCAGGTTTTTAAGTGTTCAGGTGTCCTTCTTGGAAGCTGGTTTTTAAGTGCTATGGAGTCATTTCGTTGTAAGCGGATTTTTAAGTGCCCTTTAGTCATTTTGTTGGACCGCGTTTTTAAGTGTTCTGCAGTCATTTCATTGGAATCGTGTTTTTAAGTGTTCAGGTTTCCTTTTTAGAAGCATGTTTTTAAGTGCTGAGTCATTTTTTTGAAGCGGTTTTTAAGTGCTCTGGAGTCATTTCGTTGGAAGCGGGTTTTTAAGTGCTCTGGAGTCATTTCCTTTGAAGCGGGACTTTAAGTGCTCTGGAGTCATTTCGATAGAAGCGGGTTTTTTAATTGCTCTGGAGTCATTTCATTGCAATCGGGTTTTTAATTCCTCTGGAGTCATTTCGTTGGAAGCAGGTTTTTAAGTGCTCTGGAGTCATTTCGTTGGACCGGTTTTTAAGTGCTCTGGTGTCATTTCGTTGGTTGAGGGTTTTAAGTGTTCAGGTGTCCTTTTAGGAAGCAGGTTTTAAGTGCTCTTGGGTCATTTCTTGTTCAAAGCGGGTTTTTAAGTGCTTTGGAGACATTTTGTTGGATCTTGGTTTTTAAGTGCTCTGAGTCATTTTGTTGGAAAAGGTTTTTAAGTGCTCTGGAGTCATTTTGTTGAAGTAGGTTTTTAAGTTTTCTGAGTCATTTTGTTGGAAGCGGGTTTTTAAGTGCTCTGAGTCATTTTCTTGGAAGAGGTTTTTAAGTGCTCTGGACTCATTTTGTTGGAAGAGGGTTTTTAAGTGCTCTGGAGCCATTTCCTTGAAGCGGGTCTTTAATTCCTCTGGAGTCATTTCTTTTGAAGAGGTTTTTAAGTGCTTTGGAGTTATTTCGTTGGAAGCGGATTTGTAAGTGCTCTGGAGTCATTTCGTTGGAAGCTGGTTTTAATTGCTTTGGAGTCATTTCGTTGGAAAGGGTTTTTAAGTGCTCTGGAGTAATTTCCTTAGAAGCAGTCTTTAATTGCTCTGGAGTCATTTCCTTGAAGCTTGTTTTTATGTCCTCTGGAGCCATTTCGTGGGAAGTGGTTTTTTAATTGCTCTGGAGTCATTTCGTTAGAAGCGGGTTTTTAATTCCTCTGGAGTCATTGCGTTGGAATCAGGATTTTAAGTGCTCTGGAGTCATTTCGTTGGAGCGGGTTTTTAAGTGCTCTGAGTCATTTCGTTGGACCGGGTTTTTAAGTGTTCTGGAGTCATTTCGTTGTAAGCAGATTTTTAAGTGTTCTTGTGTCCTTTCGTTCACAGCGGGTTTTTAAGTGCTCTGGAGTCATTTCCTTTGAAGCTTGTCTTTAAGTTCTCTGGAGTCATTGCTTTGGAAGCAGGTTTTTATGTGCTCTTAGCTCATTTCATTGGAAGCGGGTTTTTAAGTGCTCTGAGTCATTTAGTTGGAAGTAGTTTTTAAGTTTTCTGAGTCATATTGTTGGAAGCGGGTTTTTAAGTGCTCTGGAGTCATTTTGTTGGAATAGGTTTTTAAGTGCTCTTTAGTCATTTCTTTGAAAGCGGGATTTTAAGTACTCTGGAGTTATTTCGTTGGAAGCAGGTTAATAATTGTTCTGGTATCCTTTCGTTTGGAAGTAGTTTTTAAGTTCTCTGTAAACATTTCGTTGGAAGTGGGTTTTTAAGTGCTCTGAGTCATTTTGTTGAAAGCTGGTTTTTACGTCCTCTGAGTCATTTCGTTGAAGCGGGTTTTAAGTGCTCTGGAGTCATTTCGTTGGACCGGGTTTTGAAGTGCTCTGAGTCATTTAATTGGAAGCGGGTTTTTAAGTGCTCAGGAGTCCTTTTGAAGCGGGTTTTAAGTGCTCTGTAGTCATTTCATTAGAAGCAGGTTTTTAAGTGTTCAGATGTCCTTCTTGAAGCTGGTTTTTAAGTACTCTGGAGTCATTTCGTTGGACCGGTTTTGAAGTGCTCTGGAGTCATTTCATTGGAAGCGGGTTTTTAAGTGCTCTGGAGTTATTTCGTTGGAAGCTTGTTTTTAAGTGCTCTGGTGTCATTGTGTTGGAAGTGAATTTTTAAGTGTTCTGGTATTCTTGGGTGGAAGCAGGTTTTTAAGTGCTCTGAGTCATTTCGTTCATAGTAGGTTTTTAAGTTTTCTGAGTCATTTCATTGGAAACAGGTTTTTAAGTGCTCTGGTGTCCTTTTCGTTTGGAAGCAGGTTTTTAAGTGTTCTGGGGTCATTTTGTTGAAGCAGGTTTTAAGTGCTCTGAGTCATTTGTTTTGAAGCGGGTTTTTAAGTGCTCTGAGTCATTTCGTTGGAAGCGGGTTTTTAAGTGCTCTGAGTCATTTCATTGGAAGCGGGTTTATAAGTATTCTGGTATCCTTTCGTTTGAAGCATGTTTTTAAGTTCACTGGAATCATTTCTTTGGAATCGGGTTTTGAAGTGCTCTGGAGTCATTTTGTTGAAAGCTGGTTTTTAAATCCTCTGGAGTCATTGCGTTGGAAGCTTGTTTTAAAGACCGCTGAGTCATTTCGTTGAAGCGGATTTTTAAGTGCTCTGAGTCATTTCTTTGGAAGCGGGTTTATAAGTGTTCTGGTATCCTTTCGATTTGGAAGCATGTTTTTAAGTTCTCTGGAATCATTTCGTTGGAAGCGGGTTTTGAAGTGCTATGGAGTCATTTCTTTGGAAGCAAGGTTTTAATGCTCTGGAGTCATTTCATTGGAAGCGGGTTTTTAAGTGCTCTGGAGTCATTTAGTTAGAAGCTGGTTTTTAAGTGCTCTGAGTCATTTAGATTTGGAAGCAGGTTTTTGAGTGCTCTGGAGTCATTTCGTTGGACGGGTTTTTAAGTGTTCTGAGTCATTTCGTTGGAAGTGAATTTTTAAGTGTTCTGGTGTCCTTTTTTCAGCGGGTTTTTAAGTGCTCTGGGGTCATTTCGTTCGAAGCAGGTTTTTAAGTGCTCTGGAGTCATTTTGTTGGAGCGGGTTTTAAGTGCTCTGGAGTCATTTTGTTGGAAGCGTCTTTTTAAGTGCTCTGGAGTCATTTCCTTGAAGCAGGATTTTAAGTGCTCTGGAGTTATTTTTCACAGTTTGTTTTTAAGTGCTCTGGTGTCATTGTGTTGGAAGTGAATTTTTAAGTGTTCTGGTATTCTTGGGTGGAAGCGGGTTTTTAAGTGCTCTGGAGTCATTTCTGTTCATAGTAGGTTTTTAAGTTTTCTGGAGTCATTTCATTGAAACAGGTTTTTAAGTGCTCTGGTGTCCTTTCGTTGGAAGCAGGTTTTTAAGTGTTCTGGGGTCATTTCGTTCAAGCAGGTTTTTAAGTGCTCTGGAGTCATTTGTTTGGAAGCGGGGTTTTTAAGTGCTCTGGAGTCATTTAGATTTGGAAGCGGGTTTTTAAGTGCTCTGAGTCATTTCCTTGGAAGAGGGTCTTTAAGTGTTCTGGAGTCATTTCGATAGATGCGGGTTTTTAATTGCTCTGGAGTCATTTCATTGAATCGGGTTTTTAATTCCTATGGAGTCATTTCGTTGGAAGCAGGCTTTTAAGTGCTCTGAGTCATTTCGTTGGACCGGTTTTTAAGTGCTCTGGTGTCATTTCGTTTGTTGCGGGTTTTTAATTGTTCAGGTGTCCTTTTAGGAAGCGGGTTTTTAAGTGCTCTGGGGACATTTTGTTGGAAGCGGTTTTTAAGTGCTCTGAGTCATTTTGTTAGAAGAGCGTTTTTAAGTTCTCTGAGTCATTTCGTTGGAAGTAGGTTTTTAAGTTTTCTGAGTCATTTTGTTGGAAGCGGGTTTTTAAGTGCTCTGGAGTCATTTTGTTGGAAGAGGGTTTTTAAGTGCTCTGAGTCATTTCCTTGAAGCGGGTCTTTAATTGCTCTGGAGTCATTTCTTTGAAGCGGGTTTTTAAGTGCTTTGAGTCATTTCGTTGGAAGCGGATTTGTAAGTGCTCTGGAGTCATTTCGTTGGAAGCTGCTTTTTAATTGCTTTGAGTCATTTCGTTGGAAGCGGGTTTTTAAGTGCTCTGGAGTCTATTCGTTGGAAGCGGGTTTATAAGTGTTCTGGTATCCTTTCGTTGGACGCATTATTTTAAGTTTTCTGAGTCATTTTGTTGGAAGCTGGTTTATAAGTGTTCTGGAGTCATTTTGTTGGAAGAGGGTTTTAAGTGCTCTGGAGTAATTTCCTTAGAAGCGGTCTTTACTTGCTCTGGAGTCATTTCCTTGGAAGCTGGTTTTAAGTCCTCTGAGCCATTTTCGTGGAAGTGGTTTTTTTATTGCTCTGGAGTCATTTCCTAAGAAATGTGTTTTTAATTCCTTTGAGTCATTGCGTTGGAAGCAGGATTTTAAGTGCCTTGAGTCATTTCGTTGGAAGCGGGTTTTAAGTCCTCTGAGTCATTTTTGGACAGGGTTTTTAAGTGTTCTGGAGTCATTTCGTTGGAAGCGGATTTTTAAGTGTTCTTGTGTCCTTTCGTTGGAAGCGGGTTTTAAGTGCTCTGAGTCATTTCCTTTGAAGCTTTTCTTTAAGTTCTCTGAGTCATTGAGTTGAATCAGGTTTTTATGTGCTCTGGAGTCATTTACTTTGAAGCTTGTCTTTAAGTTCTCTGGAGTCATTTGCGTTGGAAGTGGGTTTTATGTGCTCTTAGCCCATTTCATTGGAAGCAGGTTTTAAGTGCTCTGAGTCACTTCTTTGGAAGCGTTTTTAAGTGTTCTGGAGTCATTTCGTTGGAAGTATTTGTTTAAGTTTTCTGGAGTCATATTGTTGGAGCGGGTTTTTAAGTGCTCTGGAGTCATTTTGTTGGAAGGGGTTTTTAAGTGCTCTTTAGTCATTTCTTTGGGCGGGATTTTAAGTACTCTCGAGTTATTTTGTTGGAAGCAGGTTAATAAGTGTTCTGGTATCCTTTCGTTGGAAGCATGTTTTAAGTTCTCTGGAAACATTTTGTTGGAAGTGGGTTTTAAGTGCTCTGAGTCATTTCGTTGAAAGCTGGTTTTTAAGTCCTCTGAGTCATTTCGTTTGAAGCGGGTTTTAATTGCTCTGGAGTCATTTCGTTGGAAGTAGGTTTTTAAGTTTTCTGAGTCATTTGATGGAAGCGGGTTTTTAAGTGCTCTGAGTCATTTTTTTGTAGCGGGTTTTACGTGTTCTGGTATCCTTTGTTGGAAGCGGGTTTTAAGTGCTCTGGAGTCATTTCGTTGGTAGTAGGTTTTAAGTTTTCTGGAGTCATTTCATTGGAAGCTGGTTTTTAAGTGCTCTGGAGTCATTTCGTTGGAATCAGGTTTTTAAGTGTTCAGGTGTCCTTCTTGGAAGCTGGTTTTTAAGTGCTATGGAGTCATTTCGTTGTAAGCGGATTTTTAAGTGCCCTTTAGTCATTTTGTTGGACCGCGTTTTTAAGTGTTCTGCAGTCATTTCATTGGAATCGTGTTTTTAAGTGTTCAGGTTTCCTTTTTAGAAGCATGTTTTTAAGTGCTGGAGTCATTTTTTTGGAAGCGGGTTTTTAAGTGCTCTGGAGTCATTTCGTTGGAAGCGGGTTTTTAAGTGCTCTGGAGTCATTTCCTTTGAAGCGGGACTTTAAGTGCTCTGGAGTCATTTCGATAGAAGCGGGTTTTTTAATTGCTCTGGAGTCATTTCATTGCAATCGGGTTTTTAATTCCTCTGGAGTCATTTCGTTGGAAGCAGGTTTTTAAGTGCTCTGGAGTCATTTCGTTGGACCGGGTTTTTAAGTGCTCTGGTGTCATTTCGTTGGTTGAGGGTTTTTAAGTGTTCAGGTGTCCTTTTAGGAAGCAGGTTTTTAAGTGCTCTTGGGTCATTTCGTTCAAAGCGGGTTTTTAAGTGCTTTGGAGACATTTTGTTGGATGCGGGTTTTTAAGTGCTCTGGAGTCATTTTGTTGGAAAAGGTTTTTAAGTGCTCTGGAGTCATTTTGTTGGAAGTAGGTTTTTAAGTTTTCTGGAGTCATTTTGTTGGAAGCGGGTTTTTAAGTGCTCTGGAGTCATTTTCTTGGAAGAGGTTTTTTAAGTGCTCTGGACTCATTTTGTTGGAAGAGGGTTTTTAAGTGCTCTGGAGCCATTTCCTTGGAAGCGGGTCTTTAATTCCTCTGGAGTCATTTCTTTGGAAGAGGGTTTTTAAGTGCTTTGGAGTTATTTCGTTGGAAGCGGATTTGTAAGTGCTCTGGAGTCATTTCGTTGGAAGCTGGTTTTTAATTGCTTTGGAGTCATTTCGTTGGAAGAGGGTTTTTAAGTGCTCTGGAGTAATTTCCTTAGAAGCAGTCTTTAATTGCTCTGGAGTCATTTCCTTGGAAGCTTGTTTTTATGTCCTCTGGAGCCATTTCGTGGGAAGTGGTTTTTTAATTGCTCTGGAGTCATTTCGTTAGAAGCGGGTTTTTAATTCCTCTGGAGTCATTGCGTTGGAATCAGGATTTTAAGTGCTCTGGAGTCATTTCGTTGGAAGCGGGTTTTTAAGTGCTCTGGAGTCATTTCGTTGGACCGGGTTTTTAAGTGTTCTGGAGTCATTTCGTTGTAAGCAGATTTTTAAGTGTTCTTGTGTCCTTTCGTTGGAAGCGGGTTTTTAAGTGCTCTGGAGTCATTTCCTTTGAAGCTTGTCTTTAAGTTCTCTGGAGTCATTGCTTTGGAAGCAGGTTTTTATGTGCTCTTAGCTCATTTCATTGGAAGCGGGTTTTTAAGTGCTCTGGAGTCATTTCGTTGGAAGTAGTTTTTTAAGTTTTCTGGAGTCATATTGTTGGAAGCGGGTTTTTAAGTGCTCTGGAGTCATTTTGTTGGAATAGGGTTTTTAAGTGCTCTTTAGTCATTTCTTTGAAAGCGGGATTTTAAGTACTCTGGAGTTATTTCGTTGGAAGCAGGTTAATAATTGTTCTGGTATCCTTTCGTTGGAAGTAGTTTTTTAAGTTCTCTGTAAACATTTCGTTGGAAGTGGGTTTTTAAGTGCTCTGAGTCATTTTGTTGAAAGCTGGTTTTACGTCCTCTGAGTCATTTCGTTAGGCGGGTTTTAAGTGCTCTGGAGTCATTTCGTTGGACGGGTTTTGAAGTGCTCTGGAGTCATTTAATTGGAAGCGGGTTTTAAGTGCTCAGGAGTCCTTTTTTGGAAGCGGGTTTTTAAGTGCTCTGTAGTCATTTCATTAGAAGCAGGTTTTAAGTGTTCAGATGTCCTTCTTGAAGCTGGTTTTAAGTACTCTGGAGTCATTTCGTTGGACCGGGTTTTGAAGTGCTCTGGAGTCATTTCATTGGAAGCGGGTTTTTAAGTGTTCTGGTATCCTTTGTTGTAAGCTGGTTTTTCAGTGCTCGGGAGTAATTTCGTTGGTAGTAGGTTTGTAAGTTTTCTGAGTCATTTCATTGGAAGCAGGTTTTTAAGTGCTCTGGGGTCATTTTGTTGGAAGCGGGTTTTTAAGTGCTCTGGAGTCATTTGTTGGAAGAGGGTTTTAAGTGCTCTGAGTCATTTCCTTGGAAGCGGGTTTTTAAGTGCTCTGGACTCATTTCGTTGGACCGGTTTTTAAGTGCTCTGGTGTCATTTCATTGGTTTATGGTTTTTAAGTGTTCAGGTGTCCTTTGAGGCTTTGGGTTTTAAGTGCTCTGGGGTCATTTCGTTCTGGCCGGTTTTTAAGTGTTGGGTTTTAAGTGCTCTGGGGTCATTTGGTTCAAGCGGGTTTTAAGTGCTCTGGAGTCATTTTTTGTTGGCGGGTTTTTAAGTGCTCTGAGTCATTTCGTTGGAAGCGGGTTTTTAAGTGCTCTGGAGTCATTTCGTTAGAAGCCGGTTTTTAATTACTCTGAAGTCATTTCATTTGAAGCAGGATTTTCAGTGTTCTGGAGTCATTTCGTTGGAAGCGGGTTTTTAAGTGTTCTGGTATCCTTTGTTGGAAGCGGGTTTTTAAGTGTTCTGGAGTCATTTCGTTGGAAGCGGGTTTTTAAGTGTTCGCCTGTCCTTTCGTTGGAAGAGGGTTTTTAAGTGTTCTGGGGTCATTTCGTTCGAAGTGGGTTGGAAATGCCCTGGAGTCATTTCGTTGGAAGCAGTTTTTTACTTGCTCTGGAGTCATTTTGTTAGAAGTGTGTTTTTAAGTGCTCTGGAGTCATTTCGTTGGAAGTAGGTTTTTAAGTGCTCAGCAGTCATTTCGTTGGAAGTAGGTTTCTAAGTGTTCAGGTGTCCTTTTTGGAAGCGGGTTTTTAAGTGCTCTGGGGTCATTTCGTTCGAAGCGGGTTTTTAAGTGTTCTGGTGTCCTTTCGTTGGAAGCAGATTTTTAAGTGTTCAGGGGTCATTTCGTTCGAAGCGGGTTTTTAAGTGCTCTGGAGTCATTTTGTTGGAAGCGGGGTTTTAAGTGCTCTGGAGTCATTTCGTTGGACGCGGGTTTTTAAGTGCTCTGGAGTCATTTCCTTGGAAGCGTTTCTTTAATTGCTCTGGAGTCATTTCGTTGGAAGCGGGTTTTTAAGTGCTCTGGAGTCATTTTTTTGGAAACGGGTTTTTAAGTGTTCTGGTATCCTTTGTTGGAAGTGGGTTTTTACGTGCTCGGGAGTCATTTCGTTGGTAGTAGGTTTTTAAGTTTTCTGGAGTCTTTTCATTGGAAGCATGATTTTAAGTGCTCTGGAGTCATTTCGTTGGAAGCAGGTTTTTAAGTGCTCTGGAGTCATTTTGTTGGACCGGGTTTTTAAGTGTTCTGGAGTCATTTCGTTGGAAGCGGGTTTTTAAGTGTTCGCGTGTCCTTTTGTTGGAAGAGGGTTTTTAAGTGTTCTGGTGTCCTTTCGTTGGAAGCGGGTTTTAAGTGCTCTGGAGTTATTTCCTTGGAAGCAGTTCTTTAATTGCTCTGGAATCATTTCGTTAGAAGTGGGTTTTTAATTACTCTGGAGTCATTTCATTGGAAGCAGGATTTTAAGTGTTCTAGAGTCATTTAGTTCGAAGCGGGTTTTTACATGTTCTGGTGTCCTTTCGTTGGAAGCGGGTTTTAAGTGCTCTGGAGTCATTTTGTTGGAAGCGGTTTTTTAAGTGCTGTGGAGTCATTTCTTTGGAAGCGGGTTTTTAAGTGCTCTGGAGTCATTTCCTTGGAAGCGGGTTTTTAAGTGCTCTGGACTCATTTTGTTGGACCGGGTTTTTAAGAGCTCTGGTGTCATTTCATTGGTTGCGGGTTTTTAAGTGTTCAGGTGTCCTTTGAGGCTTTGGGTTTTTAAGTGCTCTGGGGTCATTTGGTTGAAGCTTGGTTTTTAAGTGTTGGGTTTTTAAGTGCTCTGGGGTCATTTTGTTGAGCGGTTTTTAAGTGCTCTGGAGTCATTTTGTTGGAAGCGGGTTTTTAAGTGCTCTGTAGTCATTTCGTTGGAAGCGGGTTTTTAAATGCTCTGGAGTCATTACGTTAGAAGCCGGTTTTTAATTGCTCTGAAGTCATTTCATTGGAAGCAGGATTTTCAGTGTTCTGAGTCATTTCGTTGGAAGCGGGTTTTTAAGTGCTCTGGAGTCATTTTTTTGAAGCGGGTTTTTAAGTGTTCTGGTATCCTTTGTTGAAGCGGGTTTTAAGTGCTCGGGTGTCATTTCGTTGGTAGTAGGTTTTAAGTTTTCTGAGTCATTTCATTTTGAACCAGGATTTTAAGTGCTCTGGAGTCATTTCGTTGGAATCGGGTTTTTAAGTGTTCATGTGTCCTTCTTGGAAGCTGGTTTTTAAGTGCTCTGGAATCATTTCGTTGGAAGCAGGTTTTTAAGTGCTCTGCAGTCATGTTGTTGGACCGGGTTTTTAAGTGTTCTGGAGTCATTTCGTTGGAAGCGGGTTTTTAAGTGTTCGCGTGTCCTTTCGTTGGAAGAGGGTTTTTAAGTGTTCTGGGGTCATTTCGTTCGAAGCGGGTTTTTAAGTGCTCTGGAGTCATTTTGTTGGAAGCGGGGTTTTAAGTGCTCTGGAGTCATTTCGTTGGAAGTAGGTTTTTAAGTGCTCAGCAGTCATTTCGTTGGAAGTAGGTTTCTAAGTGTTCAGGTGTCCTTTTTGGAAGCGGGTTTTTAAGTGCTCTGGGGTCATTTCGTTCGAAGCGGGTTTTTAAGTGTTCTGGTGTCCTTTCATTGGAAGCAGATTTTTAAGTGTTCAGGGGTCATTTCGTTCGAAGCGGGTTTTTAAGTGCTCTGGAGTCATTTTGTTGGAAGCGGGGTTTTAAGTGCTCTGGAGTCATTTCTTTGGAAGCAGTTTTTAAGTGCTCTAGAGTCATTTCCTTGGAAGCGTTTCTTTAATTGCTCTGGAGTCATTTCGTTGGAAGCGGGTTTTTAAGTGCTTTGGAGACATTTCGTTGGAAGCGCGTTTTTAAGTGCTATGGAGTCATTTTGTTGGAATCGTGTTTTTTAGTGCTCTAGAGTCATTTCCTTGGAAGCAGGTTTTTAAGGGCTCTGGAGTCATTTCGTTGGAAGCGGGTTTTTAAGTGCTCTGGAGTCATTTTTTTGGAAACGGGTTTTTAAGTGTTCTGGTATCCTTTGTTGGAAGCGGGTTTTTACGTGCTCGGGAGTCATTTCGTTGGTAGTAGGTTTTTAAGTTTTCTGGAGTCATTTCATTGGAAGCAGGATTTTAAGTGCTCTGGAGTCATTTTGTTGGAAGCGGGTTTTTAAGTGCTCTGGAGTCATTTCGTTGGAAGCGGGTTTTTAAATGCTCTGGAGTCATTACGTTAGAAGCCGGTTTTTAATTGCTCTGAAGTCATTTCATTGGAAGCAGGATTTTCAGTGTTCTGGAGTCATTTCGTTGGAAGCGGGTTTTTAAGTGCTCTGGAGTCATTTTTTTGGAAGCGGGTTTTTAAGTGTTCTGGTATCCTTTGTTGGAAGCGGGTTTTTAAGTGCTCGGGTGTCATTTCGTTGGTAGTAGGTTTTTAAGTTTTCTGGAGTCATTTCATTTGAACCAGGATTTTAAGTGCTCTGGAGTCATTTCGTTGGAATCGGGTTTTTAAGTGTTCATGTGTCCTTCTTGGAAGCTGGTTTTTAAGTGCTCTGGAATCATTTCGTTGGAAGCAGGTTTTTAAGTGCTCTGCAGTCATGTTGTTGGACCGGGTTTTTAAGTGTTCTGGAGTCATTTCGTTGGAAGCGGGTTTTTAAGTGTTCGCGTGTCCTTTCGTTGGAAGAGGGTTTTTAAGTGTTCTGGGGTCATTTCGTTCGAAGTGGGTTTGAAATGCCCTGGAGTCATTTCGTTGGAAGCAGTTTTTTACTTGCTCTGGAGTCATTTTGTTAGAAGTGGGTTTTTAAGTGCTCTGGAGTCATTTCGTTGGAAGTAGGTTTTTAAGTGCTCAGCAGTCATTTCGTTGGAAGTAGGTTTCTAAGTGTTCAGGTGTCCTTTTTGGAAGCGGGTTTTTAAGTGCTCTGGGGTCATTTCGTTCGAAGCGGGTTTTTAAGTGTTCTGGTGTCCTTTCATTAGAAGCAGATTTTTAAGTGTTCAGGGGTCATTTCGTTCGAAGCGGGTTTTTAAGTGCTCTGGAGTCATTTTGTTGGAAGCGGGGTTTTAAGTGCTCTGGAGTCATTTCTTTGGAAGCGGGTTTTTAAGTGCTCTAGAGTCATTTCCTTGGAAGCGTTTCTTTAATTGCTCTGGAGTCATTTCGTTGTAAGCGGGTTTTTAAGTGCTTTGGAGACATTTCGTTGGAAGCGCGTTTTTAAGTGCTATGGAGTCATTTTGTTGGAATCGTGTTTTTTAGTGCTCTAGAGTCATTTCCTTGGAAGCAGGTTTTTAAGGGCTCTGGAGTCATTTCGTTGGAAGCGGGTTTTTAAGTGCTCTGGAGTCATTTTTTTGGAAACGGGTTTTTAAGTGTTCTGGTATCCTTTGTTGGAAGCGGGTTTTTACGTGCTCGGGAGTCATTTCGTTGGTAGTAGGTTTTTAAGTTTTCTGGAGTCATTTCATTGGAAGCAGGATTTTAAGTGCTCTGGAGTCATTTCGTTGGAAGCAGGTTTTTAAGTGCTCTGGAGTCATTTTGTTGGACCGGGTTTTTAAGTGTTCTGGAGTCATTTCGTTGGAAGCGGGTTTTTAAGTGTTCGCGTGTCCTTTCGTTGGAAGAGGGTTTTTAAGTGTTCTGATGTCCTTTCGTTGGAAGCGGGTTTTAAGTGCTCTGGAGTCATTTGTTGGAAGCGGGTTTTTAAGTGCTCTGGAGTTATTTCCTTGGAAGCGGTTCTTTAATTGCTCTGGAATCATTTCGTTAGAAGTGGGTTTTTATTTACTCTGGAGTCATTTCATTGGAAGCAGGATTTTAAGTGTTCTGGAGTCATTTAGTTCGAAGCGGGTTTTTACGTGTTCTGGTGTCCTTTCGTTGGAAGCGGGTTTTAAGTGCTCTGGAGTCATTTTGTTGGAAGCGGGTTTTTAAGTGCTGTGGAGTCATTTCGTTGGAAGCGGGTTTTTAAGTGCTCTGGAGTCATTTCCTTGGAAGCGGGTCTTTAAGTGCTCTGGAGTCATTTCGTTAGAAGTGGATTTTTAAGTGCTCTGGAGTCATTTGTTGGAAGAGGGTTTTTAAGTGCTCTGGAGTCATTTCCTTGGAAGCGGGTTTTTAAGTGCTCTGGACTCATTTCGTTAGACCGGGTTTTTAAGTGCTCTGATGTCATTTCGTTGGTTGCGGGTTTTTAAGTGTTCAGGTGTCCTTTTAGGCAGTGGGTTTTTAAGTGCTCTGGGGTCATTTCGTTCGACGCAGGTTTTTAAGTGTTGGGTTTTTAAGTGCTCTGGGGTCATTTCGTTCGAAGCGGGTTTTTAAGTGCTCTGGAGTCATTTTGTTGGAAGCGGGTTTTTAAGTGCTCTGGAGTTATTTCATTGGAAGCGGTTCTTTAATTGCTCTGGAATCATTTCGTTAGAAGTGGGTTTTTAATTACTCTGGAGTCATTTCATTGGAAGCAGGATTTTAATTGTTCTGGAGTCATTTAGTTGGAAGCGGGTTTTTAAGTGCTCTGGAGTCATTTTTTTGGAAGCGGGTTTTTAAGTGTCCTGGTATCCTTTGTTGGAAGCGGGTTTTTAAGTGCTCTGGAGTCATTTCGTTGGTAGTAGGTTTTTAAGTTTTCTGGAGTCATTTCATTGGAAGCAGGTCTTTAAGTGCTCTGGAGTCATTTGGTTGGAAGCGGGTTTTTATGTGCTCTGAGGTCACTTCATTGGAAGCGGATTTTTAAGTGTTCTGGTATCCTTTCGTTGGAAGCAGGTTTTTAAGTGCTCTGGATTCATTTCGTTGGATGTAGGTTTTTAAATTTCCTGGAGTCAATTTGTTGGAAGCGAGTTTTTAAGTGCTCTTGAGTCATTTCTTTTGGCAGGTTTTTAAGTGTTCTGTATCCTTTTGTTGGAAGCAGATTTTTAAGTATTCTGGGGTCATTTCGTTCGAAGCGGGTTTTTAAGTGCTCTGGAGTCATTTCATTGGAATTGGGTTTTAAATTCCTCTGGAATCATTGCGTTGGAATCGGGTTTTTAAGTGCTCTGGGGTCATTTCGTTCGAAGCGGGTTTTTAAGTGTTGGGTTTTTAAGTGCTCTGGGGTCATTTCGTTCGAAGCGGGTTTTTGAGTGCTCTGCAGTCATTTTGTTGGAAGCGGGTTTTTAAGTGCTCTGGAGTCATTTCCTTGGAAGCAGGTTTTTAAGGGCTTTGGAGTCATTTCGCTGGAAGCGGGTTTTTAAGTGCTCTGTAGTCATTTCATTAGAAGCATGTTTTTTAATTGTTCAGATGACCTTCTTGGAAGCTGGTTTTTAAGTACTCTGGAGTCATTTTGTTGGACCGGGTTTTTAAGTGTTCTGGTATCCTTTGTTGTAAGCGGGTTTTTCAGTGCTCGGGAGTAATTTCGTTGGTAGTAGGTTTTTAAGTTTTCTGGAGTCATTTCATTGGAAGCAGGTTTTTAAGTGCTCTGGGGTCATTTTGTTGGAAGCGGGTTTTTAAGTGCTCTGGAGTCATTTGTTGGAAGAGGGTTTTTAAGTGCTCTGGAGTCATTTCCTTGGAAGCGGGTTTTTAAGTGCTCTGGACTCATTTCGTTGGACCGGGTTTTAAGTGCTCTGTGTCATTTCATTGGTTGCGGGTTTTAAGTGTTCAGGTGTCCTTTGAGGCTTTGGGTTTTTAAGTGCTCTGGGGTCATTTGGTTTGCCGGTTTTTAAGTGTTGGGTTTTAAGTGCTCTGGGGTCATTGGTTGAGCGGGGTTTTAAGTGCTCTGAGTCATTTTGTTGGAAGCGGGTTTTTAAGTGCTCTGGAGTCATTTCGTTGGAAGCGGGTTTTTAAGTGCTCTGGAGTCATTTTCGTTAGAAGCGGTTTTTAATTACTCTGAAGTCATTTCATTTGAAGCAGGATTTTTCAGTGTTCTGGAGTCATTTCGTTGAAGCGGGTTTTTAAGTGTTCTGGTATCCTTTGTTGGAAGCGGGTTTTTAAGTGCTCGAGTCATTTCGTTGGTAGTAGGTTTTAAGTTTTCTGAGTCATTTCATTTGAACCAGTATTTTAAGTGCTCTGGAGTCATTTCGTTGGAATTGGGTTTTTAAGTGTTCATGTGTCCTTCTTGAAGCTGGTTTTTAAGTGCTCTGGAATCATTTCTTTGGAAGCAGGTTTTAAGTGCTCTGCAGTCATGTTGTTGGAGCGGGTTTTTAAGTGTTCTGGAGTCATTTCGTTGGAAGCGGGTTTTAAGTGTTGTGCGTGTCCTTTCGTTGGAAGAGGGTTTTTAAGTGTTCTGGGGTCATTTCGTTCGAAGTGGGTTTGAAATGCCCTGGAGTCATTTCGTTGGAAGCAGTTTTTTACTTGCTCTGGAGTCATTTCGTTGGAAGTAGGTTTTTAAGTGCTCAGCAGTCATTTCGTTGGAAGTAGGTTTCTAAGTGTTCAGGTGTCCTTTTGGAAGCGGTTTTTAAGTGCTCTGGGGTCATTTTTCGTTCGAAGCGGTTTTTAAGTGTTCTGGTGTCCTTTTGTTGAAGCAGATTTTAAGTGTTCAGGGGTCATTTCGTTCGAAGCGGGTTTTTAAGTGCTCTGGAGTCATTTTGTTGGAAGCGGGGTTTTAAGTGCTCTGGAGTCATTTCGTTGGAAGCGGGTTTTTAAGTGCTCTGGAGTCATTTCCTTGGAAGCGTTTCTTTAATTGCTCTGGAGTCATTTCGTTGGAAGCGGGTTTTTAAGTGCTCTGGAGTCATTTTTTTGGAAATGGGTTTTTAAGTGTTCTGGTATCCTTTGTTGGAAGCGGGTTTTTACGTGCTCGGGAGTCATTTCGTTGGTAGTAGGTTTTTAAGTTTTCTGGAGTCTTTTCATTGGAAGCAGGATTTTAAGTGCTCTGGAGTCATTTCGTTGGAAGCAGGTTTTTAAGTGCTCTGGAGTCATTTTGTTGGACCGGGTTTTTAAGTGTTCTGGAGTCATTTCGTTGGAAGCGGGTTTTTAAGTGTTCGCGTGTCCTTTCATTGGAAGAGGGTTTTTAAGTGTTCTGGTGTCCTTTCGTTGGAAGCGGGTTTTAAGTGCTCTGGAGTCATTTGTTGGAAGCGGGTTTTTAAGTGCTCTGGAGTTATTTCCTTGGAAGCAGTTCTTTAATTGCTCTTGAATCATTGCGTTAGAAGTGGGTTTTTAATTACTCTGGAGTCATTTCATTGGAAGCAGGATTTTAAGTGTTCTAGAGTCATTTAGTTCGAAGCGGGTTTTTACATGTTCTGGTGTCCTTTCGTTGAAAGCGGGTTTTAAGTGCTCTGGAGTCATTTTTTTGGAAGCGGTTTTTTAAGTGCTGTGGAGTCATTTCTTTGGAAGCGGGTTTTTAAGTTCTCTGGAGTCATTTCCTTGGAAGCGGGTTTTTAAGTGCTCTGGACTCATTTCGTTGGACCGGGTTTTTAAGTGCTCTGGTGTCATTTCATTGGTTGCGGGTTTTTAAGTGTTCAGGTGTCCTTTGAGGCTTTGGGTTTTTAAGTGCTCTGGAGTCATTTCCTTGGAAGCGGGTCTTTAAGTGCTCTGGAGTCATTTCGTTAGAAGTGGATTTTTAAGTGCTCTGGAGTCATTTGTTGGAAGAGGGTTTTTAAGTGCTCTGGAGTCATTTCCTTGGAAGCGGGTTTTAAGTGCTCTGGACTCATTTCGTTAGACCGGTTTTTAAGTGCTCTGGTGTCATTTCGTTGGTTGCGGGTTTTAAGTGTTCAGGTGTCCTTTTAGGCAGTGGGTTTTAAGTGCTCTGGGGTCATTTCGTTCTGGACGAGGTTTTTAAGTGTTGGGTTTTTAAGTGCTCTGGGGTCATTTCGTTGAAGCGGGTTTTTAAGTGCTCTGAGTCATTTTGTTGGAAGCGGGTTTTAAGTGCTCTGAGTTATTTCATTGAAGCGGTTCTTTAATTGCTCTGGAATCATTTC
Source organism: Meriones psammophilus (assembly GCA_036365155.1). NCBI lineage: Eukaryota > Metazoa > Chordata > Mammalia > Rodentia > Muridae > Meriones > Meriones psammophilus. Next base: position 52,059 of record JAEOAE010004363.1, read on the forward strand.
GTTAGAAGTGGGTTTTTAATTACTCTGGAGTCATTTCATTGGAAGCAGGATTTTAATTGTTCTGAGTCATTTAGTTGGAAGCGGTTTTTAAGTGCTCTGAGTCATTTTTTTGGAAGCGGGTTTTTAAGTGTCCTGGTATCCTTTGTTGGAAGCGGTTTTTAAGTGCTCTGGAGTCATTTCGTTGGTAGGGTTTTAAGTTTTCTGGAGTCATTTCATTGGAAGCAGTTCTTTAAGTGCTCTGAAGTCATTTTGTTGAATTGGGTTTTTAAGTCCTCTGGAGTCATTGCGTTGAAAGCAGGTTTTAAGTGCTCTGAGTCATTTGGTTGGAAGCGGGTTTTTATGTGCTCTGAGGTCACTTCATTGGAAGCGGATTTTTAAGTGTTCTGGTATCCTTTCGTTGGAAGCAGGTTTTTAAGTGCTCTGGATTCATTTCGTTGGATGTAGGTTTTTAAATTTCCTGGAGTCAATTTGTTGAAGCGAGTTTTAAGTGCTCTTCGTCATTTCTTTGGAAGCAGGTTTTTAAGTGTTCTGGTATCCTTTTGTTGGAAGCAGATTTTTAAGTATTCTGTGGTCATTTCGTTTGAAGCGGGTTTTTAAGTGCTCTGGAGTCATTTCATTGGAATTGGGTTTTAAATTCCTCTGGAATCATTGCGTTGGAATCGGGTTTTTAAGTGCTCTGGGGTCATTTCGTTGCGGGTTTTTAAGTGTTGGTTTTTAAGTGCTCTGGGGTCATTTCGTTGCTGCGGTTTTTGAGTGCTCTGCAGTCATTTTGTTGAAGCAGGTTTTAAGTGCTCTGAGTCATTTCCTTGAAGCAGGTTTTTAAGGGCTCTGGAGTCATTTCGTTGGGAGCGGGTTTTTAAGTGCTCTGGAGTCATTTTGTTGGAAGCGTGTTTTTAAGTGCTCTGGAGTCATTTCGTTGGAAGCGTGTTTTTAAGTGCCCTGGAGTAATTTCCTTGGAAGCAGGTTTTTAAGGGCTCTGGAGTCATTTCTTTGGAAGCTGGTTTTTAAGTGCTCTGGAGTCATTTCGTTGGAAGCTGGTTTTTAAGTGCTCTGGAGTTATTTCATTAGAAGCCGGTTTTTAATTACTCTGGAGTTATTTCATTGGAAGCAGAATTTTCAGTGTTCTGGAGTTATTTCATTGGAAGCAGGATTTTAAATGCTCTGGAGTCACTTAGTTGGAATCGGGATTTTAAGTGTTCATGTGTCCTTCTTGGAAGCTGGTTTTTAAGTGCTCAGGAGTCATTTTGTTGGACCGGGTTTTTAAGTGTTCTGGAGTCATTTCGCCAGCGGGTTTTAAGTGTTCAGGTGTCCTTCGTTGGAAGAGGGTTTTTAAGTGTTCTGGGGT
>JAEOAE010000106.1:0-31374 GCA_036365155.1 Meriones psammophilus
CAGTTAGGCCTCCTTTTACAAAACAAACACACCAAACCAAACCGCCTCGCCGCCGTTAGTGGCCGCCACCACCGCCACAAGCTCCCCCCCCTCCTCCCCCACCCCCACCCACCTCCGTTGTTCATTCTCGGACTAAAGACAGAGTTAGAGCCCATTAAAATAGTAGTGGAGTAATTAAAATTTCCGTGATTTTTTTTTTGTTTGTTTGTTTGTTTTTTGTTTTATCTCCAGGAATTCGCTTTATGTTTTGCTTGGTTTTACCCGTTTGCACGTTTGTCAGGAAAAATAAATAAAAAAAAAAAAAAAGAAAAAGAAAAAGTAACTACTTCAGAGGAAGGTCTCTTTTTGTCCAGGATGACTATTACTTGCGATGTTGCCGGAGATGTTCTTCTGATCCTTCTCTTTCCAGCTCCTGGGTGCTGGGATCACAGGCATGGCCAGCACCCCCACGTTTGTTTATGTGGTACTGAAAGGATGGTGCCCAGGGGCCTTTGAAGCACCCTAGGCCAGGGCTTCCCTTTCCCCTCATGTGTCCAGATCGCTGAGGCTTGCTGGCTACCAGATAAAATTAAACCAAATCTAATGTGATTCCAATCACGTAACAATGTGATTAAGCAGGCCCCGTTAGGATTTAACCGGATTATCGGGCTCAAGTCTCCAAAGTCCCGGGTAGAGTTGAATTACCCTGAGCGGGGAACCACGTAATCTCCTGTTTCACGATTGTCCACGAAGACGGCAGCCGTCACGGATCCTGACCTTGCCACTATGGCAGCAGCTATGTGCCATACTTTCCAAGGCCCATTTTCGTTCTAGGTTGACTAGCCTGCCCACGGGACCAGGATCTGGACCGAATATGCACGTGCAACTCCTAATCTACACAGTACCCTCGCTGCAAGAAAAGAAAAACAACTCCCTGTCTTTAAAAAAAAAAAAAGAAAAACAGGAAAAAAAAAAAAAAAAAGACGAAAGGCCCAGCCCGGTCTCCAGTGTGAGTTCACCAGGACTACACAGAGAAGGCCTTGACTGCACAGAAAACACACACACCACACAAAAACAAACAAACAAACAAACAAAGAAACGAACCAACAAAACTGAATTCCAGCACTTGGGAGGCAGAGAGGGAACTAGGCCATAGGTCACCGATTCCAAAACTAAGACTATGGAGTCCCTGGCCCAAGGATTCGCCTGGAGAAAGCCCAGTAATATTTAACCATCACCCCTAGCAACAATGGCTACTCAGCGAATACCTGGGACTTAACCCAGGTGTTCTTTACAAGAGGATGAGTAAAACAATTACGGTTTTGCCTGGGCACCCCCCCCAACCCGGCAAACATTTTCCCCTTGACACCCAATGATGGCTAAGTAAGTACCAATCAATCCTAAAATTTTCCCACACCTTGCTGTAATACTAAACAGAAACCCTCCTCCCCTTGAGCTCGGGGCTCTACTCTCAACTGCTGCATCGGTGAGTGTCAGGGGCGCCCCCAACCCCAGCTCCAGCTGGTCATTAGAAAGACCCTACTTCGCCTGCGTCATCGGAATCGCTCCTCGGCAATGAGAGATGTGACCTCGACCAGTCTGTTGCCTCTAGTAAGCTGGAGGGCATATCAGAAAAGAAAATTCCTAAAAACAATAATTCTTACAGTCTCCATTTAAGGAGACTATGTTTCTCCTTTATCTTTCTTTTTTTTTAATAATTTATTTAATTTGTATTTTATGTGCATTAGGGTGAGGGTGTCAGATGCCGTGGAACTGGCATTACAGAGAATTGTGAGCTGCCATGTGGGTGCTGGGAATTGAACCTGGATCCTTTGGAAGAGCAGGCAGTGCTCTTAACCACTGGGCCATCTCTCCAGCCCCCTGCTTTATCTTTCATAAATATACATATATATATATATATATATATATATATATATATATATATATATATATATGTGTGTGTGTGTGTGTGTGTGTGCGTGCGTGTGTGTAACAAGAAAACAAAGATCAAACGACAAAGATAAAACCAGATATCAGCTATCAGCACCACCTAGAATTACAGTCTTCCCAATCCCAGATGCCCACACCACCAATGCCAGCCAGGGCAATATGTCTCCGCTAGAGCCCGTCAACAGCGAAGCACAGGAAGAAAGACCTTCCTTAAAATAGCATTTACAAATATGATAGAGGTCCTTCCTAAAAGAGAACATTAAGAGAGCCTTTCAAGAAATCTGTGAAACCACAAACTGTGGAGGGAAATGAATAAAACACCTGAAAAATAAAACAGAGTAGATAGAGAGAACCTAAACCGAGGGAATTCCCGAAAGTGGGAAAACAAAACAAAAGGGTAGGGGACTCAAATAGAAACTTCTGAGGCAAACCTGGCTAACAGAATACAACAGATGGAATTAGAGAATCTCAGGCATTGAAGGTATATAATAGAAAGAATAGATACATTGCTCAAAGAAAATGTTAAAGAAGAAATAAAGAAACAAGGAGACAAATAGAAAATCCAGTTATGAAACAGCCAATAAATTAAGGATATTGAAAAAATACAAAGAATATTTCCAAAAACAGATAAATTATAGAAGAGAATGTCCTTAACCTACAGAAGAGGCTTGTCAAAGCAAAAGAAGCACACAGAATACCAAATAGACTAGACCAGAAAAGAAAATTCCCTTGGCGTTGTACTAGCCAAAACAGTAAACCTACAGAAACCAAGAAAGCCTATTAAAAGCTACAAGAGGAAAAGACAGATCAACCTAGAAAGGGTAGACCTAGCAGAACTGCAAAAGCTCTAAAGGCCATAAGAGCCTGGACAAACTCTAAGCTATCACAGATGAGGGGCCGGAGAGATGGCTCAGCTCTTCCAAAGGTCATGAGTTCAACTCCCAGCGAACGACCACATGGTGGCTCACAACCACCTATCAGGTGAACCGATTCCCTCTTCTGGCAGAGGTAAATGCAGATACAACACTCGTATACATAAAATAAATCAATCTTTTAAAAATTAAAAAAAAAAAGGTATCACGGGTGCTAGCAGCCTAGAGTACTAAACTCGATGAAACTTGCAATTGCTAGAGATGGAGAAGATGATGTGGTCCACGCACACGATCACTTAAACGCAGAAAGACGACTCGACGAAAAGGAAAGGGAAAAACTTTTGGGTTAACGTCTCATCTTTCAGGGCCTGGAGAGATGGCTCCGTGCTTAAGAGCCCTGTCTGTCGGCTCTTCCGAACGGACCCGGGTTCAATTCCCAGGACCCACATGGCAGCTCACAAGTGCCTGTAACGCCAGTTCCAGGGATCTGACACCTTCACACTAACACACATAAAATACAAATTAAATAAATTTAAAACAAACAAACAAAACAAAACACACAGTCATGCATGTATCAAGGAAACCCTGTGGAAGAGAAAGAGAACCCCAAAAAAAAAAAAAACAACACCCAAACAAAACCAAACAAAACAAAACCCGAAGCTTCTTGTTATCTTATTGTCCATTCAATTTAATTTTAAAATATAGTTCTCTGACTCTCTGTCTCTCTCTCTCTGTCTGTCTGTCTCTGTGTCTCTCACAGACACACATACACAGAGAAACAGAGAGAGATAGAGAGATTGAGAGAGAGAGAGAGAGAGAGAGAGAGAGAGGACACGAACACTTTCCAAACATCTGTTTAATAAATATTCACACATCGATAACCTCGTTAGCATCCGGAGAGTCGTAAGAACATCTCTTGTTGAAAGCACCGTGAATGCTAAAGAATGTGTCCTTTCCTCTTTTCTAAGCGTGTTAACATTTCTGCGAGAAAGGATCAACTCCAAGAAGACACCGAACTTTTCTTTAAGGTGTTTTCACACACACACACACACACACACACACACACACACAGACACACACACATCTTTGAACATGTCGGTACACTATTGTACAGCTGCTCCCGAACGCACTTTCCAAACATTTGTTATATTATCACTTATAGAAACCAAAGCACGTGGGATACGGTGGCAATGTTACTCCTGGCCACAGTGGGTGGTATTCTAGCAATGAATCACGCTGAATGTCGGCAGAAAGCAAAGAAAGCCTTTTAACCAAAGCTCAGTATGCACACAAAACACTTGTTACATCAGTGAACTTGTTAGGTGTCTTGCATGGATGAAATCACTCACTCCTGTGTGAAAGCAGAGTGAATACAGCCCGGTATCAGGATGAAAAGGAAAGAGAATAACAAAGAGAGCTCCATGCCATTCACTCCTCATGATTCGTTTATTTTACTCAGTTACTTAGTTACTTAGTTTTTTTGAAACAAGGTTTCCCGAGAAAGGATACCATGTGCAAAGCAGGAATAAAACCCAGGGATCTGCCTGCCTCTGCCTTCAGGGTGCTGGGCCTAAAGGAATGTAACACCACACCCAGCTTGTCTTCCTTGTATTTCTCTAATTCCAGGAAGGCATCTTTTTCTTCTTCTTCTGGTTTATACTCTTTATCGTATATTTAGTTCAATTTACAAAAGTCTCTCTCTCTCTCCTCTGTGGTGTGTGTTTGAGAGACAGAGAGGGGATCTCTGTGTGTGATGTGTGTCTTTCTTTCCCTTCTCTTCCCCCACCCTTGCTTCAAACAAAGAGCTTGAAAACAAACAACAGCAACAAAAAAAGCAGAAGCAGGCCTTATCTTTGTTTCAGGGCCAGACTGGTCTCCAGAACCAGTGGCAGGACAGCCAAGCCTGTTACAAAGAAACCCCATCGAGAGAGAGAGAGAGAGAGAGAGAGAGAGAGAGAGAGAGAGAGAAGCTTGATTTGTTTTTAATTTCTCGTTACCTTGTTTAATCTTAAAATATAGCTAACTCTCTGTCTCTCACAGACAGAGAAAGCAGAAAAGTGCTATATCTAGTTTAGTAGAAAAGAGCGCATGAATGTGTTTTCAAGGTAAGAAACGGAAGTCAAAGCACAGCGTTTCGAACAAAGTCCAGGAAAGTATGTAACAGTGTTTCTGAGCTATGCTGAGAAGAAACAGAAAAGTGATCTATCTGGCATAGTACAGAAGAACACATAAAATGTCTCTCAAGGTAAGAACGAAAGGCATAGCACAGCATTTGAACTAAGTACAGGAAAATATGTAACAGTGTTTCTGAACTCAGTTGAGAAGAAAACAGAAAAGTGATACGTCTAGAATGTGAACCGATTCCCTCTTCTGGCAGATATAAATAAATGCAGATACAATACTCATATACCTAAAGTAAATAAATCTTTAAAAAAAATAAAAAATAAAAAGGTATCACAGGTGCTAGCAGCCTAGAGTACTAAACTCGATGTCAATCGCTAGAGGTGGAGAAGATAAAGGGGTCCACCCACACGGTCCATTACACAGAAAGATGACACGATAAAAAAAGAAAGGGAAAAAATAACTCTTGGGACCACACATGGTGGCTCACAGCCATCTATCAGGTGAACCGATTCCCTCTTCTGGCAGATGTAAATGCAGATACAGCACTCGTATACATAAAATAAATCAATCTTTTAAAAATCAAAAAATAAAAAAAGGTATCACTAAACTCGATGAAACTTGCAATCGCTAGAGATGGAGAAGATGAAGTGGTCCACACACACGATCACTTAGACGCAGAAAGACGACTCGATGAAAAGGAAAGGGAAAAACTTTTGGGTTAACGTTTCATCTTTCAGGGCCTGGAGAGATGGCTCCGTGCTTAAGAGCGCTGTCTGTCGGCTCTTCCGAACGGACCCAGGTTCAATTCCCAGGACCCACATGGCAGCTCACAAGTGCCTTTAACGCCAGTTCCAAGGGATCTGACACCTTCACACTAACGCACATAAAATACGAATTAAATAAATTTAAAACAAACAAACAAACAAAACAAAACACACAGCCATGCATGTATCAAGGAAACCCTGTGGAAGAGAAAGAGAACCCCCGAAAAAAAAAAACAAACAAACAAACAAACAAAAAAAAAAAAAACAAAACAAAACAAAACAAAAACCGAAGCTTCTTGTTATCTTATTGTCCATTCAATTTAATTTTAAAATATAGTTCTCTGACTCTCTGTCTCTCTCTCTCTCTGTGTGTGTGTGTGTGTGTGTGTCTGCATTGGTGCTCTGCATTGGTGCTCGGCATTTGGAGGTTCAAAAATCGTTCCCTAAGATTTTCACTAAGAAGCATGTTTGTCTCTCTGCCTAAGCTTGTTAACGCAGACTCCTAGTCCAGGTAAAGCAGACTGTCCTCACATTCAACCCATCATCTCTGGGAAAATCTGAAAGGATGCAGCCGGGCACGGTGACAGAGCGATGCCGGTCCCGGGAAGGGGGCGATGGCGGGTGGATCAGGAGTTCGAGGACCGAGAAGCAGCATGTTAATAGGTAGACGGTCGGCGAATGCGAATGTAAATATCTACCAGCAGTGGATGTACTCCTTGTTAGAACTGCAATCCAAGTATCAGCAATCCAGCAGTTAGCCTGTACAGGCCAAGCAGGCAGGCCCGGCTCAAGTCTCCAAAGGAGCCCAAGTCCTAGGTAGCAGTTCAAACTGCCCTGAGCAGGGAACCGCGAGCCTGGCTAGAGGTCCACGACCCAGCAGCGGCCACGATGGGGCCTTGGGGGGTCGGGGGAGCGGGTGTTTCTTCCCTGCCTGCCTGCCTGCCTGCCGGGGGCGGGGCGGCTAGCGCCTCAGAGGATGGCCAGGGGACAGAGGCCAGGCAGGGTGAGTGAGCTTTGAGCGAGTGGCCAGCGCGGGCAGCGCAACTCGTCCGAGGTCACCTGACTCACACAGCAGCAGCCAGCTTCGGGCCACAGCACAGCACACAGCCAGCCCGCGCAGCAAGTGCCGGTGGGAAGGAGACGGGAGCAAAAGTAAACTTTTCCGAACTCCAAATCGTTCCCTAAGATTTTCTACGTCGGAGCCACCGACAAAAAGCACAGTTACCCAGCCTCGCTAGCTAAACAATCTATTGCCAGAGACCAACCATTTCCAGCACAACACCTAGGGAAAGACCCAAACCCGAACCAAGCAAAGACAAAATTCCAGCACTTGAGAGGCAGAGGCAGGCGAATCTCTTAGTGTGTGTCCAGCCTGGCCCATAGTTTCATCCGTATGCTCATGATGAGTTGAAAAACAGAAGTTTATAATCTTGCAGGGCTGGGGAGAGAGAGAGGGAAAGAGGAGTAAAGTCTAAATTGGCTAAATTCCTAAATTTGCTCAGCTGTTGACCACATGGCATCTTTGAAAACACAAATTAAACAAACACATACACACACACACACACACAAAAAAAAAAAAAAAAAAAAAAAAAAAAAAAAAAAAAAAAAAAAAAAACACCACTTGTTTATGGTGTTCGGATACATTAGTTTCATTCCTCAGAATGATAACATGAAAGAGAATAACAAAGAGAGCGCCATGACATTCACTCCTCATGATTTGTTTATTTTATTCATGCACTCACTCAGTTTCTTAGTTACTTAGTTTTTTTTTTTGAAACAAGGTTTCCGAAAAAAAGGATACCATCTGCAAAGCAGGCTTAAAACCCAGGGATCTGCCTGCCTCTGCCTTCAGGGTGCTGGGCCTAAAGGAATGTACCACCACACCCAGCTTGTCTTCCTTGTATTTCTCTAATTCCAGGAATCAGGCATTTTGTTTTTCTTCTTCTGGTTTATATTCTTTATTGTATATTTAGTTCTCTCTCTCTCTCTCTCTGGTGTGTGTTTGAGAGAGAGGGGAGAATCTCTGTGTGTGATATGTGTCTTTCTTTCTCTTCTACCCCCCAACCCTTGCTTACCTGCCTAGAATAAAACAAACAAGCAAACAAAAAGCATGAAAATAAAACAGCAGAAGCAGGCCTTCTCTTTGTTTCAAGGCCAGACTGGTCTCCAGAGTGAGTGGCAGGGCAGCCACCCATATCTGGAGAGAAAAAAAAATATATGTAAAACTAAAACAAAACAAACAAACAAACAAAACAAAAGCAGAAAAAAAACAACAACCAGTAAACAAAAGAATGGATGAATGGATAAATAAACAAAACAAGCAAACACACACACACAAAACACATTGAATTAGAGTCTGTGCTGGTGTTGGCAGTACAGGCCTGCACATTACCTATCTCTCCGAACAAATTCTAACTCTAAATGTGAAACTTACACACTGAGGCTGTAAGAATACTGGCAGGAAGACAGGCAGGTTGGCAGGCAAAACAAAAACACACACAATATAAATAATACAGTCAAAATCAACCAAGAAATGAGGGCGGGGGGCGCTACGGCTGGGATACAAAGTAAATAACCTGTGATTAATATTAAAAAAATAATAATATTAAAATAAAAAAAGACAACAACCAAGCAAGAACAATTCATCAACAAGCTAGAGGGATAGACAAGAAGGCTGACAGCCAACTGGTTCAGCACCATTGCACAGACCCAGGACTTGGGATCGGGGTCAGGAGAAAAAAACAAAAAACAAAAAACAAACAAACCAAAAAAAAAAACAACAACAAAAAAGAAGAAGCAGGCTTTCTCTCTGTTTCAAGGTCAAACTGGTCTCCAGAGCTAGTGGCAGGATAGCCACTGCATGCAAAACAAAAACCCAAACCAGAAAGAAAAGGAAAGGAAAAAGAAGAGGAAGAGTCCAGTCTGGTCTCCGGAGTGAGTTCCAGCACTACACAGGGACACCATTTACTGCAAAGGAAAAGAAAACCAAACAAAACAGACTTCCAGCGCTTGGGGCCTCAGATGCCAGTCAACCAACCTCTGGGTCTGAGCCCATCCTAGTCTCCAGAGTAAGTTCCAGACAACCCTATCTGAAGAGAAAAAGGAAACCTGAAAACCAAAAACAAAACAAGCTTGTTCGTTTTTAATTAGTTACCTTCTTTAATTTTAAAATATAGTTCTCTGTCTCTGTTTTTTCCTCTGTCTGTCTGTCTGTCTGTCTCTCACAGACATACACAGAGAGAGATTATGAAGAGAGAGTTTATCTCAAATAAACAACTAGATAATAAATAACTGAACAAGTAATAAATAAATAAATTTGGGGGCTCAGTGGTTGAGAGTACACACACCTAAAATAAAAAAGAACTAGAGAAGTCTCCAAGGGGTGAGAAAAACTGTGCCGAGGCATCTACTCGGTATGAAAGACAGCCAATACAGAGAGACATCGTCTCAAAATCTTGTGTCAACCAAACAAGAAATAAAAATAAAACATAGGCCAGGCATGCATGGTAGCGCAAGCAATCAAACAAACTGAAAAACATATCGTCACGACAGGGCAAACCTAAGTCTGTAATGAACTGATGAATCATTCATGTTAATTTTAATTTTCATTAAAACATAAAATGAAAAATACAATTGATTGTGCTGGAACAACAATTATCATTATTATTATTATTATTATTATTATTATTATTATTATTTGACTGGCCTCTGCCTCCCAAGTGCTGGCATCCTGGTTTTGTTTGTTTGTTTGTTTGTTTGTTTCCCGTACAGTCAAGGGTTTCTCTTTGTAGTAGTCCTAGAACTCCACCATTCTGTTTGGGCTTATTTGAAGAGAGAGAGAGAGAGAGAGAGAGAGAGAGAGAGAGAGAGAGAGGAGCACTTTTTTTTTTTTTCCACTAAATGTAACTAAAGAGAGCTAAAAGAATGGATGACAGGGGAGGGCAGCTGTCTGGGAAAATCTGAAAGGATGCAGCCTTTTTTTCCACTAAATGTAACTAAATTTTAAAGGCCACAAACGGAAGTTGCTAAAATCGAGAAGCAGCATGGATGTCACAGATAAAATCTACGCCATTTCTAACCAGCAGTGGATGTACTTGTTGTTAGAACTGCAATCCAAGTATCAGCAATCCAGCAGCTAGCCTCTACAGGCCAAGCAGGCAGGCCAGGCTCGAGTCTCCAAAGGAGCCCAAGTCCTAGGTAGCAGTTCAAACTGTCCTGAGCAGGGAACCGCTTGAGCCTGGCTAGGGTCCACGACCCAGCAGGGGCCACGATGGTGGTGGGGGGAGGGGGGAGGGGAGGAGGAGGGGGGAGGGGGGGGGCAGGTGCTTCTTGCCTGCCTGCCTGCCTGCCTGCCAGCCAGGGGACAGAGGCCAGGCAGGGTGAGTGAGGAGTGGACAGCGCGGGCAGCGCAACTCGTCCGAGGTCACCTGACTCACACAGCAGCAGCCAGGAGATGGGAGCAACAAAGTAAACCTTTCGAACTCCAAATCGTTCCCTAAGATTTTCTACGCCGGAGCCACCAACAAAAAGCACAGTTACCCAGCCTCGCTAGCTAAACAATCTATTGCCAGAGACCAACCATTTCCAGCACAGCACCTAGGGAAAGACCCAAACCCGAACCAAGCAAAGACAAAATTCCAGCACTTGAGAGGCAGAGGCAGGCGAATCTCTTAGTGTGTGTCCAGCCCATAGTTTCATCCGTATGCTCATGATGAGTTCAAAGCAGAAGTTTATAATCTTTTTATTTCAATTGGTTTTTTTTTTGTTTTTTGTTTGTTTTGTTTTGTTTTGTTTTAGTTTGGGCTCATTTGAGATGGGGTTTCTCTGTGTAAGTTTGGTAGAGACACACGCTGCTGAGAGGAGAGAAGAAAAAAAAAAAGAAAGAAAGAAAAGAAAGAAAGAAAGAAAGAAAGAAAGAAAGAAAGAAAAGAAAGAAAGAAAGAAAGAAAGAGCTCCTCGCTCCATTAGTAAGAGTGAACTTCAAATGGTTCCCTAAGATTTTCCCTAACCTTGCTAAACAATCTATTGCCAGAGACCAACCATCTTCCAGCAGACAAGGCAGGTCTCAGAGTCAGGGTCAAGAAACGGTGGTGGCAGCCAGGAGACATGGGAGAGAGGGGTGTTTAATCCTGCTCTATGTCTCTATCCCTACTGTATTTACAGGGAACGCTCTGATTGTCATGGTATCTCTCTCTTTTAAAAATCAGAGTAAAGAGCGACACTAAACCTCTGTGATGGTTTGTTTCTACAGAGTAAGAGGGGTTTCTGTGTTTGTTTGTTTTGTTTTAATGTCAAAGTTTTTCTAAAATACAGGTGTCTGTCTTGTATGGGTAGACATATATTCTTTGTTTCGATATTCATATGATCTCTCTCATCGTATCCTCATCCTTGGACTAAACCTAGAAGGAATGCATGTCCATGTCCTTCGTCATTAATTTGTTTCATCTCCCTTTGGCGCTCGGCATTTGGAGGTTCGAAGAGCTCCCAGCAGTCCATCTTCCCCCGAGCTCCCTTCCCCCAGGAAGGTTTTGCAAATTGCTGGAATGAAGTCAGAAACTCTTTGAAAAATCATGATCAGTCAGAGATTACAGAACCATCAGAGTGTGAAAAACAACAGCACACTCTGTTATAGAGGTACACTTCTTCCAAATAATTTATGGAAAAATCTGCAATAAGGCCAGCCAAGAGAGCAAGGGCCGGGGTGGGTGGGGGGGAGGGGGGAGGGGGGTGGAAGAGGGAAAAGGGGGAGGGGGAAGGGAGGGGACCTCCAGCTCACTCACTCCTCAGCTCAGCGGCACACCCATCCTTGCTGTGTTAAACCTGTGGGGCCACATTCCAGGAATTCTAAAGAACTCTGTTGTTCCTCTCCCAGGGGACAGAAGGGACAGCTTTTTGTTTTGTTTTGTTTTTTTTGTTTTGTTTTGTTTTGTTTTGTTTTGTTTGGTGGGGACAACTCTTAGTTGTGTATTAATGAGAGGAAACTGTTCCCTGAATCACTCCCACCCCACTTTTTTCGGGGCACCGGAGGAGACAGGGTTTCTGTGTGGATTGGTTTCCACTGCCCCAGAACTCATTTGGTAGACCAGGTTGGCCTTAGAGATCTGCCTGCTTCCGCCTCTCCAGTAGCGCTGTGACTAAAACCATAAACCAACCACCCCACTCAGCTGGATTTCCCTCTCTCTCTTTTTTTTTTTAACTTTCATTTTGCCCGTGGGTTCACCCAGACCATAATAAAAATACAGGATGGGACCAAAGGCCCAGGCCAGGAAAAAGGAAAAAGGAAAGAAAAGAAGCCAGGCAAGGTGGCACACGACTTTTATGACAGCATAAAAGGAGACAGTTGTAAGTTCGAGGACAGCCTATTTTTTGTTTGTTTGTTTGTTTGTTTAATAAAACCTTTATTTTTATATTAGTTACAGTTTATTCACTTTGTATCCCAGCTGTAGCCCTCTCCCTCATCCCCTCCCAATCCCATCTCATCAGGGCTGTCTGCATTGCCCTCCTCTGTGGCCTGGCAAGGCTGCTACCCCCAAGTGAGTTCATGTCAGAGACATTCCCTGTTCCACTTATTAAGAAACCCACTTGGAGAGGGAGAAAGGCAGGCAGGCAGGCAGGCAGGCGGCAGGCAGGCAGAAAAATATTTTCTCTATACACAAGCAATCTGAATTTGATTTATTAATGAAATTAAGAAAAGTACACAGTACAAACAACTACCTTTAAAGACCTCTTTCAAATGCCTCTCTGCGTGTGCCTGCTTTTAAATATTTAAGGGGGGGGGATGAATCCGGGCCACCCATGCAATAAGTCTAGGCCAGATTGGGCCCCAGCTCTGAGAGGGAAAATTGAGAGACAAGCCCCCTATATCTCTGACCCAGAAATTATCTCGAAATGACAACCACCAGAGAAGGAAATCGTTTTTCTCCAGCAGATTCTCACTGGTATAATGTTATAATGCAAGCCATACCTTAGAGCAGGCAGGCCCCGGGCAGATTTTGGGTGGGTGGAGAGGATCAAGGAGGAGTTTGGAGTAATGGGAACACCCACCCCCAACAAATAACACAACTGAACTTTGCTGACTCTGTTTTCCTGCATATCCAACCACTCACTCCCAGCTGGACAAAGGGGATCCCAAAAGGGGGAGCTGCCTATATGGTTATGAGACGCCATCCTCCATACTAGGTAGATTTTCCAGCAGAGCTAGTCTCAGGAGGCTACTGCCAGTCAGTCAGTCAGTCTTCTTGGAAACCCCAGGCAATTCTTGCAATTTACAGTTTCATCAGTCCCTGGGGTGTGCTTGGTTAAAACCAGAAAATCAAAGATAAGATGAGAAGGGGGTGTGTGTGTGTATGTGTGTGTGTGTGTGTGTGTGTGTGTGTGTGTGTGTGTTGGGGGTGGAGACCATAATTTCTGCTTAAGCTTTATTTTTTTTCTTTTATTTATTTTAATTTATCTATCCCCCCAACCCCCAACAGATGAGGACCAAACAACCCAGGACCTTTCGCTTGCTAAGCAGGTGATCTACCTACCACTGAGCTAAATCCCCAACCCCAAATAATTTATTTATTCATACTTTTATGTTATGTGTCCGATCACCTAGATAGAACTGAAGTTACAGACGAGCTGCCGAGTGGGTTCTGGAAATTGAACCTGAGTCCTTTGGAAGAGTACCCAGTGCTATTAACCGCTGAGCCATTCCCTCCAGTCCCTCCGGTCGGTCAAGCTTTCCCTAGAAATTAAATATCAGTTGAATATGTCGAACCGAACCGGAGCCGGGCGTGGTGGTGCACGCCTGCCTGAGAGGCAGAGGCAGAGGCAGTTTGGAGGCCCTGTCTCTCCACTGGGAAGGAAGACTCCGCTCCCTCCCCATCTGCCCTGCCGATCCTCCCCTCCTACCCCCACCCCCACCCTGTCCACCAATCCATCCACCCCCTTCCCCGCAGCCCGCCCCAAATCTCAAGGAGGGAAACTGTGAATGAAGGCAGATCCTTTAGCTGTGAAGAGTCACCCTCAGATTTGTTCAGGGAGAAGTGGATACTAACCATTATCCAGTCTGCAAACCCAGAGGGGGAGAAAAATGAATGCCTCTACTCTACACTCCCAGAAGAGTGATGGTCAAGGGGCACCCACCTTGCAGGCGGGTCACAACCTTCTGTAACTCCAGTTTTAGGGAACTCTCACATATGGAGGCAGAATACCAGTTAAATAAAATAGAATAATCGGGGAGGGGGGTGGCATTTAAAAAGAACTTACAGCCTTCCTCAAGGGGTCAATTTGAAATTCCCCGAAGAAGACTAGAGAGAGGAACCAGAGGTTCCAAGTAAATCTTGAAGGTCACTTGCAGATCTTCAACTGGAATGAGTTTTAAAACAAATCACAGTGGAAAAACGACCCACCACCACCACCACCACCACCACCAACAACAACAACAACAACAACAACAAAAAAAAAAAAAGAAAAAGAAAAGAAAGGTAAGAAAAGAAAAGAAAAACAAAAACAAACAAACAGAACCTCAGAGATCTTGCACCTGCCTGAAGAGTATACCGGCTGTTTTTCCAGTCCCAAGCACTCTCTCTCTCTCTCTCTCTCTCTCTCTCTGTCACACACACACACACACACACACACACACACACACACACACGAGTGGGCAGTGGTAAAAATTAGCTCACAAAGAGAAACATAAGTCAATGAACAACTAGAAACTTCGTAGTCATTCCTTTATTTATTGTAATTGAGCGTAAAGTGAAGGGGGGGGGCTCAGGTGGGCTGGGAAGCAGGTAGAGTACCACCTGTGAGTCAAGAGGAAGAGGAAGGAAGGAAGGGCCATCTTCTTCTGCTGGAAAGAGGTAGTCTTTTGTTTGTATGTGTGATTGATTCCCGCCTCCAGAAGGAGGGCAGTCAGTCCAGCTGTGCCGGGGCATAGCCTCAAACTCCTCTTTCTGGCCGTGCCTTTGATTCTCGCCTCCGTCCTGTCCTGTCCTGTCCTGTTCGCCAGGGTGGTCAGGGAACCCTGCATGGATAGCAAAAAGGAAGCATGTCAGTGAGGAGGAGTCCATTACATTAGGCCCCGCAAAGCAGAGCAGAGCAGAGAAGAGCAGAGCAGAGCAGATTGGTCTATTTGAAAGAATGATTCCGATTCAATTTTTTAGAGAACACCATGCTTCCCAATGCCCATCTCCTCCCCTCCGTGTGCCCTCCCCCGTTTCCCCGGCTCGGGCAGACAGTGTGCAGGCAGGCTGATAAGGGCCAATCGCAAACACCTCGAGGAGCGAGCAAGCACCGCTGCACACTGTTATGATGGCGGGGAGAGGAAAAAGAGAAAGGTAACATGCTCAACCTTTACCTGGACATTACATATCAGTTAAAAAAATATATCAAAATGGAGCAGGCAGGCAGATCTCTGAGTCTGGGATAGGGAGGGAGGGAAGGAGATAAATACACACTTGAGAGATGGCTCACAACAGTCTATAATGGAGTTGTGGCGCCCTCTTCGGGTACATGCATGCAGGCACATTTAATCAGTCATTCATGTAAATTGGTCTACCTCAAAAAAAAAGGGGGGCTGGAGAGATGGCTCAGAGGTTAAGAGCATTGGCTGTTCTACCAAAGTTCCTGAGTTCAATTCCCAGCAACCACATGGTGGCTTACAACCATCTATAATGAGATCTGGTGCCCTCTTCTGACCTGCAGGCACACATGCAGGCAGAACACTGTCTGAATAATTAATAAACAAAGAAACAAAGAAACAAACAAATAAATAAATCTTTAAAGAAGAAGAAGAAGAAGAAGAAGAAGAAGAAGAAGAAGAAGAAGAAGAAGAAGAAGAAAACTGGTATACATACATAAGACAAATGGTAGACCTCATGCATCTATTTACTTGCAACTGGTTGGTCATCTTCACGTGTTAAAAAGGACAACTGGTCGACCTCATGATAGATAGATAGATAGATAGATAGATAGATAGATAGATAGATAGATACATACATACATACATACAGATGTAAGTCCAGAAAAAAGAGACAGTATGTAAATATAATATATGTAAATATGTAAATATAATATAAATAGCTTATATATTTATGTATATTACATATATCATTTATATATAAATATATAATTAATTATATATTATTGATCTATATAAATATATATAAGTAATATATATAAATATTATATATATATATATATATATATATGTCCTATATATAAAAAAAAGTCCAGACATCATCTGGTCGACCTCCCAGAAGGAGGGGGGGAGGGAAGAGGGAAGGAAAAAAAAAAAGACCAAGTCACGCCGGACATCTGGTCACATTCCAGGGCGCCCTGCCCTTCACAAAGAAAAGAGAACTCTCCCAGGGGCTCCTGCCGGCTTCTCTGGGATCGGTCGCATTACCGCACTGGACGCCTCGCGGCGCCCGTCTCCGTCTCCGCCACTCCGGATTCGGGGATCTGAACCCGACTCCCTTTCGATAGGCTGAGGGCAAAGGAGGCCATCGCCCATCCCTTCGGAACTGTGCTCGCCCATCTCTCAGGACCGACTGACCCATGTTCAACTGCTGTTCACATGGCACCCTTCTCCGCCGGCCTTCAAAGTTCTCGTTTGAATATTTGCTACTACCACCAAGATCTGCACCTGCGGCGGCTCCACCCGGGCCCGCGCCCTAGGCTTCAAGGCTCACCGCAGCGGCCCTCCTACTCGTCGCAGCATAGCGATGAGGCTCCCCGCCGGCCCACCGCCCCCCCGACCCAGGGGACGGAAGGGCGACCCCCCCGGGGGTCTTTAAACCTAAACGCCAGAAGGCGACGATCCAGGTACCCGGACAGGGTCGGGGCGGACACGTGTGACACCGGGACGGGACAGAACGGGGCACCACCCACCACCACCACGCCGACCACATGACACACGCTCCGCAGGAGCCGGAGCGTGGGCGGAGGCGCGCGGGGGCGGGGGGAAGAGAGCGGCCCGATGACGCTCCCCAACGGCACAACGTTCCGCCCCCTTGGCAGGAGAAGGGCGAGCTGGTCGGGAAAGAGGGGCGCCCGCGGGTCACGGGGCTGCAGGGCACCCGGGCGGGAAGGGGCGAGAGAGGACAGCCAACCGCCTGCCCGCCTGCCGTGCGGCCCTGACAGGGGGGGACCGACACGGGTCCAACGGGCGGGACCAGACCAACACACATCCTCCTCAGACCGAGAAAGCCTGCCAACCGAGGCCAACGCACGCAACACGCCCGCGAACCTGGGACGCGCCTCCCGGCGAGAGAGAAAGGAGGTGAGGGAGCGAGCGACCAACATGGAAGGACGTCGCTCTCCGTTAATGATCCTTCCGCAGGTTCACCTACGAAACCTTGTTACGACTTTTACTTCTCTAGATAGTCAAGTTCGACCGTCTTCTCAGCGCTCCGCCATGGCCGTGGCCGACCCGTGGGGGGCGATCCGAGGGTTCAAACCATCCAATCGGTAGTAGCGGCCCGGGTGGTGTGTACAAAGGACGGGGACTTAATCAACGCAAGCTTATGACCCGCACTTACTGGGAATTCCTCGTTCATGGGGAATAATTGCATTCCTCGATCCCCATCACGAATGGGGTTCAGCGGGTTACCGCCGCGCCTGCTGGCGTAGGGTAGGCACACGCTGAGCCAGTCAGTGTAGCGCGTGCAGCCCCGGACATCTAAGGGCATCACAGACCTGTTATTGCTCAATCTCGGTGGCTAAACGCCACTTGTCCCTCTAAGAAGTTGGGGACGCCGACCGCTCGGGGTCGCATAACTAGTTAGCATGCCAGAGTCTCGTTCGTTATCAGAATTAACCAGACAAATCGCTCCACCAACTAAGAATGGCCATGCACCACCACCCATGGAATCGAGAAAGAGCTATCAATCTGTCAATCCTGTCCGTGTCCGGGCGGGTGAGGTTTCGTGTTGAGTCAAATTAAGCCGCAGGCTCCACTCCTGGTGGTGCCCTTCCGTCAATTCCTTTAAGTTTCAGCTTTGCAACCATACTCCCCGGAACCCAAAGACTTTGGTTTCCCGGAAGCTGCTGGCGGGTCATGTGGGAATAACGCTGCCGCATCGCCAGTCGGCATCGTTTATGGTCGGAACTACGACGGTATCTGATAAATCTTGAACCTCCGACTTTCGTTCTTGATTAATGAAAACCTTCTTGGCAAATGCTTTCGCTCTGGTCCGTCTTGCACTGGTCCAAGAATTTCACCTCTAGCGGCGCAATACGAATGCCCCGCCGTCCCTCTTAATCATGGCCTCAGTTCTGAAAACCAACAAAATAGAACCGCGGTCCTATTCCATTATTCCTAGCTGCGGTATCCAGGCGGCTCGGGCCTGCTTTGAACACTCTAATTTTTTCAA
Organism: Meriones psammophilus; assembly: GCA_036365155.1. Lineage (NCBI taxonomy): Eukaryota > Metazoa > Chordata > Mammalia > Rodentia > Muridae > Meriones > Meriones psammophilus. The sequence continues at coordinate 18,049 of JAEOAE010000106.1, forward strand.
AGTAAACGCCGGGCCCCGCGGGACACTCAGCTAAGAGCATCGAGGGGCGCCGAGAGGCAAGGGGGGGGACGGGCGGTGACTCACCTCGCGGCGGACCGCCCGCCCGCTCCCAAGATCCAACTACGAGCTTTTTAACTGCAGCAACTTTAATATACGCTATTGGAGCTGGAATTACCACGGCTGCTGGCACCAGACTTGCCCTCCAATGGATCCTCGTTAAAGGATTTAAAGTGGACTCATTCCAATTACAGGGCCTCGAAAGAGTCCTGTATTGTTATTTTTCGTCACTACCTCCCCAGGTCGGGAGTGGGTAATTTGCGGCGTCTGCTGCCTTCCTTGGATGTGGTAGCCGTTTCTCAGGCTCGCTCTCCAGAATCGAACCCTGATTCCCGTCACCCGTGGTCACCATGGTAGGCACGGCGACTACCATCGAAAGTTGATAGGGCAGACGTTCGAATGGGTCCTCGCCGCCGCCACGGAGGGCGTGCGATCGGCCCGAGGTTATCTAGAGTCACCAAAGCTGCCGGCGCCCGCCCCCACGGCCGGAGCCGGGAGGGAGCTGACCGTGTTGGTTTTGATCTGATAAATGCACGCATACCCCCCGGGAAGGGGGGGGTCAGCACCCGTCGGCATGTATTAGCTCTAGAATTACCACAGTTATCCAAGTAGGATCCGTGCCTGCTCCGCTGGTGTGGGAGACACGGTAGAGGAGACACGCACTCGGGGGGTCTGCGTTATGGCCCGCCTCCCGGGACACGCCGAGGGCACACAGTAGGCAATGACGCGGTGGACGCTCACCCGACGAGGGGCCCCCCTCTCGGAAACGGGCACCCCAAGGAGCCTCTCACCGGCCTTTGGGTCATTATGCTCGACCCCCACTCCTTCTCCTCTACCGTGTCTCCTACACCAGCGGAGCAGGCACGGACTCACAAGAGGGATGGCAAACAACCGGAACAAGCCACGCACGCCGCAAGCAAGCAAAGCCGAGCACAGGAAGCGCCAGAGGGAACGGAAAACGCCACCGCCGCTCAGAAGGGGGCACCTCGAAGTCCTGGGACGCTCCAGGAGCACCGCGAGGATCACAAAAAAAACGAGGCGCACGCACACCGACCGGGAGCAGCACGCGACGCCGCAGATGAGCCACCCTCCCCCGGCTCGGGGAAGGGGGCGGCTCAAGGGGGCCACACGGGCAGAACGAACCCACACAGAGCCCCACGCACTGCAGCAACAAGTGCGCAGACACAGGGCTCAGGCCGGGCAACCGCACCCTTGCCTTCCACACACCACCACGGGCTGGTGGGGAGGAGAGACGAAGGGCCCGCTGGCAGAACGAGAGGAGCGGGCGCCATTCACAATGAATGGCTATTCGCCATGAATGTCCGTCCCTCGCCTGGCGCGGCTTAGGCCCCAGCCCGAAGACAGCACGAGAGAACCACATCGAGCAACCAGGAACGAGAGGCCTTGGAAACAAAGCAAAGCCGCCTTCGGGAAGGCAACGACCGGGGATCACACACGGGCAAAGCCAACATGCAAGCATAGACACAGGGAAGAGCACACCTGAGGAGGCCAGGGAAGCTGCCACAAAAAAAAAAAAAAAAAAATCACGGGGGTGGGAAGTGCACTCGGGAGGCACAGTGGCAGGGGGAACCAGGCCACCAACCAGCAGCACAGCCCACAGAGACTTGGGCATCGGGCAGATTGGCAGAGAAAAAAAAAAGTAAAAAAATAAAAATAAAAATAAAAATGTGCACTCAGGAGGCACAGTGGCAGTGGAGAACGGGCCACCAATCCACACAGCCCACAGAGACTCGGGAACTCTGCAGGAAGGAAAAAAAAAAAAAAAGCACCGAGAGGATGGGCAAACAAAAGCCATCGGTCCCCAGCCTGGCCCACAGGCCCAGCCACTCCAAACGGTAAAGGGCGACGATAACCACAACAGCGGGAAACGCCTGACACATGTGTGTCGCTTACTCCATTGGGAATACAGGAAAACTGAAAAGTGATATATCCAACTGTAAAGCACAGGAACAAGTTTCCAACGAAAGAACAGAAACACAAAGCACAACTTTGAAAACTACTTCATATTTGTGTCGCCTGTTCAATTATTATAACAGGAAAACTGAAAAGTGATATAACCCTAACCCTAACCCTAACCCTAAGCCCCTAACCCTAAACCTAACCCTAACTCTAACCTAACCCTACCCCCTAACCCTAACCCTAACCCTAACCCTAACCCTAACCCTACCTAATCCTAACCCTATCCCTATCCCTAACCCTAACCCTAACCCTAACCCTAACCCTAACCCTAACCCTAACCCTAACTTGCTCTAACAGGAACAACTTTCCAACGAAAGAACATAAAGGTAAAGCACTACATTGTAAACTAAATCACATGTGTGCCACTCGCTCAATTAGGAATACAGGGAAACTGAAAAGTGATTTAACGCACTGTACAGCACAGGAACGAGTTTCGAACAAAAGAACAGAGAAGCAAAGCACTACATTTAAACCGAATCACATGGGTGTCGCTTGCTCAATTAGGAATACAGGAAAACTGAAAAGTGTTATCTCGCACTGTAGGGCACAGAAACAAGTTTCCATCGAAAGAAGAGAAACACAAAGCACAACTTTGTAAACTAATTCACATTCGTGTCACCCGTAAAATTATTATAACAGGAAAACTGAAAAGTGATATATCGAACTGTACAGCACAGGAACAAGTTTCCATCAAAAGAACAGAAACGCAAACCACAATTTGTAAATTAATTCACATACGTGATACCCTTTCAATTATTATAACAGGAAAACTGAAAAGTGATATATCACACTGTACAGCACAGGAACAAGTTTCCAACAAAAAAACAGAAAAGCAAAACACTACTTTTAAACAGAATCACATGTGTGTCGCTCGCTCAATTAGGAATACAGGAAAACTGAAAAGTGTTATCTCACACTGTACAGCACAGAAACAAGTTTCCATTGAAAGAACAGAAACGTAAAGCAAAACTTTGTAAACTAATTCACATACGTGTCGCCCGTTCAATAATTATAACAGGAAAACTGAAAAGTGATATATCAAACTGTACAGCACAGGAACAAGTTTCCATCGAAAGAACATAAACGCAAAGCAATACTTTGTAAACTAAATCACATGTGTGCCACTCCCTCAGTTAGGAATACAGGAAAACTGAGAAGTGATATAACGCACTGTACAGCACAGAAACAAGTTTCGAACAAAAGAACAGAAAAGCAAAGCACAACTTTGTAAACTAATTCACATACGTGTCAACCGTTCAATTATTATAACAGGAAAACTGAAAAGTGATATATTGAACTGTATAGCACAAGAACAAGTTTCCATCGAAAGAACAGAAATGCAAAGCACAAAGTTGTAAACTAATTCACATACGTGTCGCCCGTTCAATTATTATAACAGGAAAACTGAAAAGTGATATATAACACTGTACAGCACAGAAACAAGTTTCCAACAGAAGAACAGAAATGCAAAGCACTACTTTGTAAACTAAATCACATGTGTGTCGCTTGCTCAATTAGGAATACAGGAAAACTGAAAAGCAATATATCGAAATGTACGGAAAAGAAACAAGTTTTCATCGAAAGAACAGAAACACAAAGCACAATTTTGAAAACAAATTCACATTCGTGTCGTCTGTTCAATTATTATAACAGGAAAACTGAAAAGTGATATAACCCTAACCCTAACTGTAAGCCCCTAACCCTACCCCTAACACTAACCATAACCCTAACCCCTATCCCTAACCCTAACCCTAACCCTAACCCTACCAAAACCCTAACCCTAACCCTAACCCTAACCCTAACCCTAACCCTAACCCTAACCCTAACTTGTTCCTAACAGGAACACGTTTCCAACGAAAGAACATAAACGCAAAACACTACTTTGTAAACTAAATCACATGTGTGTCACTCACTCAATTAGGAATATGGGAAAACTGAAAAGTGATAAAACGCACTGTACAGAACAGGAACAAGTTTCCAATGAAAGAACAGAAAAGAAAAGAACCACTTTGTAAACTAATTCACATACGTGTTGCCCGTTCAATTATTGTAACAGTAAAACTAAATAGTGATATATCACACTGTACAGCACAGAAAAAGTTTCCAACAGAAGAACAGAAACGCAAAGCACTACCGTGTAAACTAAATCACATGTGTGTCGCTCGCTCAATTAGGAATACAGGAAAACTGAATAGTGATATATCGCACTGTACAGCACAGGAACAAGTTTCCATCGAAGGAACAGAAACGCAAAGCCCAAATCTACAAACTAATTCACATACGTGTCGCCCGTTCAATTATTATAACAGGAAAACTGAAAAGTGTTAAAACCCTAACCCTAACCCTAACCCTAACCCTAACCCTTACCTAACCATAACCATAACCCTAACCCTAACCCTAACCCTACCCTAACCCTAACCCTAACCATAACCATAACCATGACCCCCGAACCCTAACCCTAACTTGTTCCAAGTTTCCAATGAACGAACATAAACGCAAAGCACTACATTGTAAACAAAGTCACATGCGTGTCGCTAGCACAATTAGGAATACAGGAAAACTGAAATGTGATATATCACATTGTACAGCACAGGAACAAGTTTCGCACAAAAGAACAGAAAAGCAAAGCACTACTTTTTAACAGAATCACATGTTTGTTGCTTGCTCAATTAGGAATACAGGAAAACTGAAAAGTGATCTATCGCATTGTACAGCACTTGAACAAGTTACGAACGAAAGAACAGAAAAGCAAATCACTACTTTTTAAACTAAATCAGATGTGTGTCACTTGCTCAATTAGGAATACAGGAAAACTGAGAAGTGATATATCGCAATGTACAGCACAGGAACAAGGTTCCAACGAAAGAACAGAAAAGCAAAACACTACTTTTAAATGGAATTACATGTGTGTCGCTTGCTCCATTAGGAACACAGGAAAACTGAAAAGCATTATCTCGCACTGTACTGCACAGAAACAAGTTTCAATCAAAAGAACAGAAACCCAAAGCACAACATTGTAAACTAATTCACATACGTGTCGCCTGTTCAATTATTATAACAGGAAAACTGAAAAGTGATATAACCCTACACCTAACCCTAACCCTAACCCGCTAACCCTAACCCTAACCCCTAACCCTATCCTTAACCCTAATCCTACCCTAAACCTAACCCTAAGCCTAACCCTAACCCTAACTTGTTCCTATCAAGAACAAGTTTCCAACGAAAGAACATAAACGCAAAGCACTACTTTATAAACTAAATCACATGTGTGTCACTCGCCCAATAAGGAATACAGGAAAACTGAAAAGTGATATATAGCACTGTACAGAACAGGAACAATTTTCCAACGAAAGAATAGAAAAGCAAAACACTACTTTGTAAACTAAATAACATATGTGTGGCCTGTTCAATTATTATAACAGGAAAACTGAAAAGTGTTATAACGCACTGTACAGCACAGGAACAAGTTTCCAACGAAAGAGCAGAAAAGCAAAGCACTACTTAGTAAACGAAATCACATGTGTGTCACTCGCTCAATTAGGAATACAGGAATACTGAAAAGTGATATATATTGCACTGTACAGCACTGGAACAAGTTTCCAACAGAAGAACAGAAAAGCAAAGCACTACTTTGTAAACTAAATCATATGTGTGTCACTTGCTCAATTAGGAATATAGGAAAACTGAGAAGTGATATATCAAACTGTACGGCAAAGAAACAAGTTTTCATCGAAAGAACAGAAACACAAAGCACTACTTTGTAAACTTAATCACATGTGTGCCACTCGCTCAATTAGGAATACAGGAAAAATGAAAACTGATATAACACACTGTACAGCACAGGAAAAATTTTCGAACGAAAGAAGAGAAAAGCAAAGCTCTACTTTTAAAAGGAAGGACATGTGTGTCTCTCTCTCAATTAGGAATACAGGAAAACTGAAAAGTGTTATCTCGCACTGTACGGCACAGAAACAAGTTTCCATCGAAAAAAGAGAAATGCAAAGCACAACTTTCTAAACTAATTCACATACGTGTCGCCGGTTCAATTATTATAACAGGAAAACTGAAAAGTGATATAACCCAAACCCTAACCCTAAGCCCCTAACCCCACCCCTACCCCTAACCCTAACCCTAAACCCTAACTCTAACCCTAACCCTAACCCTAACCCTACCCTAAACTTAACCCTAACCCTACCCTTACCCTAACCCTAAACCTAACCCTAACTTGTTCCTAACAGGAACAAGTTTCCAATGAAAAAACATAAACGCAAAGCACTACTTTGTAAATTAAATCTCATGTGTGCAACTCGCTCAATTAGGAATACAAAAAAACTGAAAAGTAATATAACGCACTGTACAGCACAGGAACGAGTGTCGAACAAAAGAACAGAAAAGCAGTGCACTACTTTTAAACGGAATCACATGTGTGTCGCTCACTCAATTAGGAATACAGGAAAACTGAAAAGTATTATCTCGCACTGTACCACACATAATTAAGTTTCCATCGTAAGAACAGAAATGCAAAGCGCAACTTTGTAAACTAATTGACATACGTATCGTCTGTTCAATTATTATGACAGGAAAACTGAAAAGTGATATATCGAACTCTACAGCACAGGAACAAGTTTCCATCGAAAGAACAGAAACGCAAAGCACAACTTTGTAAACTAATTCACATACGTGTCGCCTGTTCAATTATTATAACAGGAAAACTGAAAATTGATATATCACACTGTACAGCACAGAACAAGTTTCCAACAGAAGAACAGAAACGCAAAGCACTACTTTATAAACTAAATCACATGTGTGTCGCTTGCTCAATTAGGAATACAGGAAAACTGAAAAGCGATATATCGAAATGTACGGCAAAGAAACAAGTTTTCATCGAAAGAACAGAAACAGAAAGCACAACTTTGTAAACAAATTCACATTCGTGTCGCCTGTTCAATTATTATAACAGGAAAACTGAAACCTGATGTAACCCTAACCTAACCGTGGCCCTAAACCTACCCCTACCCCTAACCCTAACCCTAACCCCTAACCCTACCCCCTACCCCCTAACCCTAACCCTAAACCTACCCTAACCCTAACCCTAACCCTAAACCTAACCCTAACCTAAACCTAACCCTAACTTCTTCCTAACAGGAATAAGTTTCCAACGAAAAACATAAACGCAAAGCAATACTTTGTAAACTAAATCACATGTGTGTCAATCGCTCAATTAAAAATACAGGAAAACTTAAAAGTGATATAACTCACTGTACAGCAGAGGAAAAATTTTTAAATGAAAGAACAGAAAAGCAAAGCTCTACTTTTAAATGGAATGACATGTGTGTCTCTCTCTCAATTTGGAATACAGGAAAACTGAAAAGTGTTATCTCTCACTGTATGGCACAGAAACAAGTTTCCATCAAAAGAACAGAAAGCATAAAGCACAACTTTGTAAAATAATTCACATACGTGTCGTCCGTTCAATTATTATAACAGGTAAACTGAAAAGTGATATATCAAACTGTACAGCACAGGAACAAGTTTCCATCGAAAGAACAGAAACGCAAAGCACAATGTTGTAAACTAATTCACATATGTGAAGCCGGTTCAATTATTATAACAGCAAAACTGAAAGGTGATATAACCCTAACCCTAACTGGAAGCCCCTAACCCTACCCCTAACCCTAACCCTAACCCTAACGTAACCCCTAACCCTAACCCTAACCCTAACCCTAAACCTACCTAACCCTAACCATAACCCTAACTGTAACCCTAACCCTAAACCTAACCTAAACCTAACCTTAACTTGTTCCTAACAGGAACAAGTTTCCAACGAAAGAACATAAACGCAAAGCACTACTTTGTAAACTAAATCACATGTGTGCCACTTGCTCAATTAGGAATACAGGAAAACTGAAAAGTGATATAACACACTGTACAGCACAGGAAAAATTTTCGAACGAAAGAACAAAAAAGCAAAGCTCTACTTTTTAAAAGGAATGACATGTGTGTCTCTCTCTCAATTAGGAATTCAGGAAAAGTGAAAAGTGTTATCTCGCACTGTATGGCACAGAAACAAGTTTCCATAGAAAGAACAGAAACGCAAAGCACAATTTTGTAAACTAATTCACTACGTGTCGCCGGTTCAATTATTATAACAGGAAAACTGAAAAGTGATATAACCCAAACCCTATCCCTAAGCCCCTAACCCTACCCCTACCCCTAACCCTAACCCTAAACCCTAACTCTAACCCTAACCTAACCCTAACCCTACCCTAACCTTAACCCTAACCCTACCCTTACCCTAACCCTAAACCTAACCCTAACTTGTTCCTAACAGGAAAAAGTTTCCAATGAAAAAACATAAACGCAAAGCACTACTTTGTAAACTAAATCTCATGTGTGCAACTCGCTCAATTAGGAATACAGGAAAACTGAAAAGTAATATAATGCACTGTACAGCACTGGAACGAGTGTCAAACAAAAGAACAGAAAAGCAATGCACTACTTTTAAACGGAATCACATGTGTGTCGCTCGCTCAATTAGGAATACAGGAAATTTGAAAAGTATTATCTTGCACTGTACCGCACATAATTAAGTTTCCATCGTAAGAACAGAAATGCAAAGCACAACTTTGTAAACTAATTGACATACGTATCATCAGTTCAATTATTATGACAAGAAAACTGAAAAGTGATATATCGAACTCTACAGCACAGGAACAAGTTTCCATCGAAAGAACAGAAACACAAAGCACATCGTTGTAAACTAATTCACATACGTGTTCCCAGTTCAATTATTATAACAGGAAAACTGAAAAGTGATATATCACACTGTAAAGCACAGAAACAAGTTTCCAACAGAAGAACAGAAACGCAAAGCACTACTTTGTAAACTACATCACATGTGTGTCGCTTGCTCAATTAGGAATAAAGGAAAACTGAAAAGCGATATATTGAAATGTATGGCAAAGAAACAAGTTTTCATCGAAAGTACAGAAACACAAAGCACAACTTTGTAAACAAATTCACATTCGTGTCGCCTGTTCAATTATTATAACAGGAAAACAGTAAAGTGATGTAACCCTAACCCTAACCGTAAGCCCCTAACCCTAAACCTAACCCCTAACCATAAACCTAACCCTAACCCTACTCTAAACCTAAACTAACCCTAACCCTAACCCTAACCCTACCATAACCCTAACCCTAACGCTAACCCTACCCCTAACCCTAACCTTACCCTAACTTGTTCCTAACAAGAACAAGTTTCCAACGAAAGAACATAAACGCAAAGCAGTACTTGGTAAACTAAATGACATGTGTGCCACACGCTCAATTAGGAATACAGGAAAACTGAAAAGTGATATAAAACACTGTACAGCACAGGAACAAGTTTCGAACAAAAGAACAGAAAAGCAAAGCACTACTTTTTCACGGAATCACATGTGTGTGTCGCTCGCTCAATTAGGAATACAGGAAAACTAAAAAGTGTTATCTCCCACTGTAAGGCACAGAAACAAGGTTTCCATCGAAGGAAGAGAAACGCAAAGCACAACGTTGTAAACCAATTCACATACATGTTGCCCGTTCAATTATTATAACAGGAAAACTGAAAAGTGATATATCAAACAGTACAGCATAGGAACCTGCTTCCATCGAAAGAACAGAAATGCAAAGCACAACTTTCTAAACTAATTCACATTCATGTCGCCTGTTCAATGATTATAACAGGAAAAGTGAAAAGTGATATAACCCTAACCCTAACCTAAGCCCCTATCCTAACCCTAACAATAACCCTAGCCTAACCCTATCACAAACCCTAACCCTAACCCTAACACTAACCCTAACCCTAAACCTAAACCCTAACGCTAACCCTAACCCTAACCCTAACCCTAACCCTAACCCTAACCCTACCTAAACCTAACCCTAACCTAACCCTAACCCCAACCCTACCCTAACCATAATCCTAACCTAACTCTACCCCCTAACCTAATCTTGCCTAACTTGTTCCTAACAGGAACAAGTTTCCTGAAAAGAACAGAAACGCAAAGCACAAAGTTGTTAACTAATTCACATACGTGTCATCCGTTCAATTATTATAACAGGAAAAACTGAAAAGTGATATATCACACTGTTCAGCACAGTATCAATTTTCCAACAGAAAAACAGAAACACAAAGCACAACTTTGTAAACTATTTCACATTCATGTCGCCTGTTCAATTATTATGACAGGAAAACTAAAAAGTGATATAAACCTAATCCTAACCCTAAGCCCCTAACCCTAACCCTAACCCTAACCCTAACCCTAACCCTATCCTAAACCTAACCCCTAACCCTAACCCCTAACCCTAACCCTAACCCTAACCCCTAAACCTGCCTAACCCTAACCCTAACACTAATCCCTAACCCTAACCCTAACCCTAACCCTAAGGCCCCTAACCCTAACCTAACCCTAACCCCTAACCCTTACCCTAACCCTAACCCTAACCCTACCCTAACCCTAACCCTAACTCTAATCCTAACCCTAACCCTAACCCTAGCCTAACCCTAACTTGTTCCTAACAGGAACAAGTTTCCGATGAAAGAACAAAAACGCAAAGCACTACTTTGAAAATTAATCACATGTGTGCCACACGCTCAATTAGGAATACAGGAAAACTGAAAAGTGATATAATGCACTGTACAGCACAGGAACAAGTTTCGAACAAAAGAATAGAAAAGCAAAGAACTACTTTTAAACGTAATCACATGTGTGTCGCTTGCTCAATTAGGAATACAGGAAAACTGAAAAGTGTATCTCGCACTGTAAGGCACAGAAACAAGATTCCATCGAAAGAACAGAAACACAAAGCACTACTTTGTAAACTAAATCACATGTGTGTCCCTCACTCAATTAAGAATACGGGGAAACTGAAAAGCGATATATCAAACTGTATAGCACAGGCACAAGTTTCCATCGAAAGAACAGAAACGCAAAGCACATCTTTGTAAACTAATTCACATTCATGTCGCCTGTTCAATTATTATAACAGGAAAACTAAAAAGTGATATAACCTAACCCTAACACTAAGCCCCTAACCCTAACCCTAAACCCCTAACCCTAACCCTAACCCTAACCCTAACCCTAACCCTAACCCTATCCTAAACATAACCCCTAACCCTAACCCTAACCCTAACCCTAAAGCCTGCCTAACTCCTAACCCTAACCCTAAGCCCCTAACCCTAACCCTAACACTAACCCTTAGGCCCTAACCCTAACCCTAACCCTAACCCTAATCCCTAACCATAACCCCTAACCATAACCCCACCTAAACCTAACCCTAACCCTAACCCTAACACTAACCCTATCCTAACCCCTAACCCTACCCTCAAGCTAACCCTAACCCTAACCCTACCCCTAACCCTAACCTTACCCTAACTTGTTCCTAACAAGAACAAGTTTCCAACAAAAGAACATCAACACAAAGCAATACTTTGTAACCAAATCACATGTGTGCCACACACTCAATTAGGAATACAGGAAAACTGAAAAGTGATATAATGCACTGTACAGCACAGGAAAAAGTTTCGAACAAAAGAAGAGAAAAGCAAAGCACTACTTTTAAGGGAATCAAATGTGTGTCACTCGCTCAATTAGGAATACAGGAAAACTGAAAAGTGATATAACACAATGTACAGCAAGGGAACAAGTTTCCATCGAAAGAACAGAAACGCAAAGCACAACGTTGTAAACTAATTCACATACGTGTCGCCCGTTCAATTATTATAACAGGAAAACTGAAATGTGATATATCGAACTTTACAGCACAGGAACCTGCTTCCATCGAAAGAACAGAAACGCAAAGCACAACCTTATAAACTAATTCACATTCATGTCGCCTGTTCAATTATTATAACAAGAAAACTGAAAACTGATATAACCCTAACCCTAACCCTAACCCCTAACCATAAACTTAACCCTAACCCTACTCTAAACCTAACCCTAACCCTAACCCTAACCCCACCCTAACCCTAACCCTATCCTTACCCTTAACCCTAACCTTACCCTAACTTAGTTTCCAATGAAAGAACATAAACGCATAGCACTACTTTGTAAACTAAATCACATGTGTGCACACACTCAATTAGAAATACAGGAAAACTGAAAAGTGATATAACGCACTGTACAGCACAGGAACAAGTTTCGAACAAAAGAACAGAAAAGCAAAGCACTACTTTTAAACGGAATCACATGTGTGTCGCTCGCTCAATTAGGAATACAGGAAAACTGAAAAGTGTTATCATGCACTCTAAGGCAAAGAAACAAGTTTCCATCGAAAGAACAGAAATGCAAAGCACAACATTGTAAACCAATTCACATACATGTTGCCCGTTCAATTATTATAACAGGAAAACTGAAAAGCGATATATCGAACTGTACAGCACAGGAACCTGCTTCCATCGAAAAAACAGAAATGCAAAGCACAACTTTGTAAACTACTTCATATTTATGTCGCCTGTTCAATTATTATAACAGGAAAACTGAAGCGTGATATGACCCTAACCTAATCCTAAGCCCTAACCCTAACCGTAACCCTAACCCTAACCCTAACCCTATCCCTAAACCTAACCCCTAACCCTAACCCTAAACCTACCTAACCCTAACCCTAACCCTAAGCCCCCTAACCCTAATCCTAACCCTAACCCTAACCCTATCACAAACCCTAACCCCCTAACCTAGCCATAACCATAACCCTAAACCTACCCTAACCCTATCCTAACCCTATCCTAACCTAAACCTAACCTAACCATAACCCTAACCTAACCCTAACCCTAACTCCTAACCTAACTTGTTCCTAACAGGAACCAGTTTCAAGGAAAGAACATAAACCCAAAGCATTACTTTGTAAAATAAATCACATGTGTGTCACTAGCTCAACTAGGAATACAGGAAAACTGAAAACTGATATAACACACTGTACAGCACAGGAACAAGTTTCCAAGAAAAGAACAGAAAAGCAAAGCACTATTTTGTAAACTAAATCATATGTGTGTCGCTTCGCACAATTAGGAATACAGGAGAACTGAAAAGTGATATATCGTACCATACAGCACAGAAACAAGTTTCCAATAAAAAGAACAGAAAAGCAAAGCACGATTTTAAACGGAATCACATGTGTGTCGACGCTCAATTAAGAATACAGGAAAACTGAAAAGTGTTATCTTGCACTGTATGGTACAGAAACAAGTTTCCATCAAAAGAACAGAAACGCTTAGTTTCTTTAGATGCACAGGTTTTAGTGGGTTTGTCCTATTTT
>JAEOAE010004118.1:0-34465 GCA_036365155.1 Meriones psammophilus
ATAGGTCCACTTACACCTACAAACATGTAGCGTCGCTTTCGCTGTGTCTCTGTTTCTTTTCCGTCCCCCTTCATGGTATTAAGAACATATTTTGCACCTTATTTTTCTTTTTTATCCTTCCCACGTGTGTGAATATGCTTCTCTGCGCATTGTCCTTTACGATGCTTGAATAAGCTGGGACTCTCTTGTTTCTCCCCTCAGGTAAAGTGTGGATTTCTTCTACTTTCTATATCCGTTGCTGCTGCTTGTACTGCTGAGCTTCGCTAGTGGGCGCCGCAGGTATTCGCTCGCTGCTGCTTCTCCTGTTGCTGTTCCTTCTTTCTTTCTTCCCTGCGGAAAGATGGGTCAGTTCGCTGCCGGGTGTTCTCTCGGCACGATGCTGCTGCTTCCTCCGTCTCTCCTTCCTTCTTTTCGAGCAGCAGTACCTCCACAGTACCAGCGTCATTGACAGCAGCAGCAGCAGCAGTCTTTCTTGTTTTTGGTCTGAAGGCATGCTATGCGTCATCTAACACCACCGCTCTGAAGGGTACTTTTTTTTTTTCATCTGCTGCAGCAGCTCCAGGATCTCATTCTGCCACTGCTGCTGCTGCTCCTGCCGTTGCAGCGTATGCTCCTGCTGCTGCTGTGTATGCTCCTGCTGCTGAGCAGTCTGTGCTCCACACGCAGGCGTTGCCTCTCCTTTTGCTGTAGGGGAGAGGAGAATCTGTATTTTCAACAGTTGAGTGTGAACAGCGACGGAACGAGTGTCTGTGTGGGGTCTTCGTCTTTGTCTTTGTATTTTTTCGCTCCGCAGCGGTTGCTGCTGCAGCAGCAGCTGCTGCATGCGCACGGCATCCCAAATCGCTTCCATTTGCAGCTTCCGCAAAAATCAGCGACTTTCAGCTTGGCTTCCGCCTCTCAGGACGCCTCGGTGCTTAGGGATCTGCGCTGCTGTGGCTCTCACAACAGCAGCAGCCTTCGCAGCAGCAGCAACAGCTACGCAGCTCCAGCAACAGCAGTAGCAGCGACAGCACCAGCACCAGCAAGAAAGTAAGGGTACGTTTCAGCTGGGGTCTCCAGGAACGACTGAAACAGAGGTTTGGGGGTAAATTCGGAATACATTCTCGCAGCTGCATACAAAAATTCGTTTTTCTCTCTTCGATCTCCGCTGTCTCGTCTTCTTCATCTGTTTTCTGCTGCAACAGCAGCCACCGCAACAGCAAACGTACACACGGCGCGAAGGTGGAGTGCCGTTCTTCTAACCTTGAACTCCACACGCCTTCAATGACGCTGCAGGGTAGCAGGAACAGCAGCAGCAGCTGGAGCAGCAGGGGCAGCAGTGGCAGCAGCAAGCCGGAAGAAGCGGAAAAAGCATCTGGGTTCCGAGCAGCAGAAGCAGCAGCTACACGCGCTGATCAAGAAGCAAAAGCGCATGCAGAGAGTATCAATGCGACCTTCGGAACAGCACCCGCAGATCGACCGGCTGCTGCTGGCTGGGGAGAGGACAGTCTGGTTTGCGTCTATGATGTTCGTTCCTGCCCTCCTCTACAGTGTCCTGGGCAGCAGCAGCAGCCAGTGCAGCAGCAGCAGAAGCCTGATGTTTTTTTTCTCGCACCTGGGACAGCACAGCACTGTTCAGACAGCAGAGAAGGAGAGCATGCAATGGAAGAAGAAGAAGAGCACTGAAGAAGCAGGCTCAGCTGCTGCTTTTCAACCGGTCAGCCTATCCGCAAAATCATCATAAGCTGGACCGCAGCATGACTGCCTCTGCGTCTGCAGCACTGAGTGACGATGCTGCTCTCTGGCCCCTGCAGGGGGATTAGGGCTCTCATCCAGCAACTTTTGCTGCAACTGCAGCACAACAACGTTGGGAGTGCAGCAGTGAGAAACAATGGCTATGACAGCAGCAGCAGCTGCGCTTCTCGAGTGGAAGCACTAGAGGATTTCCTACTCGCTTCCGCAGACGCAACAACAGCAGCTGCCATTTGAAGCAACAGCATGAACAGCAGCAGCAAGAACAGCAGCAGCATTGTAGGATCAGCAATGACTGTTGTAGAGCGAAAAAGAGTTGAATGGAAGGATATTCGCATGCATCCGCGGTTGAGACGTGGAGACAGCGCCGGATACATCGTTGAAAACTTCTATGATGTTTCAGTGGACGCGCTTCCTCCTTGGCGGTGAGAAGAAAGACAAAGCACGTTGATAAAGGAAGACGGATATCAGCAAGTATATATACACTCTGCCTTGAAACTTTCTTCCCCTCAGCAGCATCTAGTCTCACCCTTCTTTCCTCTCTGCCTCCTCCGTGTCTCTCTTTCTGTCTCCCTTTGTCTCCCTGCTGTCTTCCCTTCTGTCTTCTTGGCTGTCTCCTCCTGTACAGCTCCTGCACCTCTGTTTCCTTTCTAGAAATTTGTCTCCTGCTGCGGTTCCTTGCTGTCTCCTGCTGTCCCCCTGCTGTCTCCATATCGTGCAACATGAATTTTGAAAGATGATACGATAAGAGAAAAGCAGCAGCAGCAGCCTGGAAGTATATAGGATATCCCCTCAGAGAACAGTGCAGCAGTAGCAGAGGAGACGGACCAGCAGATGAAAAGAAGACGGTAGCAGGAAGACGAAACGAAGAAGAATTGTTGCAGAGCCAGAAGAAGCAACAGTTGACGCAGTCAAACATTTGTTTTGAAAAGGTGATCGAGACGGTGATAAAGGCACACAGCAGGTACTCACCGCCAGCAGCACACCGCAAGGCATAAAATTGATCCAGCAGACCACGCAGCGGCAGCAGCGATGGGCAGCAGCAACAGCAGCAGATCACGACGTGAGCAGCAGACTCCGGAGGGACGAAGAAGGAGATAGTTGGTGTGGGGCATGTGTTAGCAGCAGCGCGGCAGGGTGGCAGGCGATGCGTCTTCTGTCAGTCAGACAGTGAAAGCAATTTTAAGCAGTTGATTTGGCTTCGCATGCTCTCTGCTCATTTTTTGCTGCTGACGCTCGAATAAATCATTCAGGGTGCTGCTGCTGTTTGCTGGCGTCCGGATTTGCTTCTGACTGCAGGTACTGTTTCTGGTGTGTTCTTGCTGGTGCGGATGCTGCTGTTGCTGTTTGTCTTCTCTCTGCGGCTGCATCTCTCCTGCTGCTGCCACCTCTCTGATCTTCTTCTTTCTTGCTGCTGCTGCTGCTGCTGTCGATGGAGAACCTTGCTGTTCCGCGAATTACGGAGGCTGCTGCCTGCTGCTCGCTTCTCTGCG
Source organism: Meriones psammophilus (assembly GCA_036365155.1). Lineage (NCBI taxonomy): Eukaryota > Metazoa > Chordata > Mammalia > Rodentia > Muridae > Meriones > Meriones psammophilus. Next base: position 3,225 of record JAEOAE010004118.1, read on the forward strand.
CCGCCTCACCGTGGACATCAAGCGGTAGTGGTCTTGATGATGTCAACCAAGCTGCGAATGCGGATGCCGCTGCCACCGCTGCTGTTGCTTCTCTCGTGCTCAGCAGTTTTAGCTGCATGTCGCTAGTGCCCCTGAGCCGTCTACTGCTCCACGAACTGCAGCTGCTGCTGCTGTATTGCTGCATTTACTGGATCTTCTGCTGCTGCCGCAGCTGCTCCTGCTGCTGCTGCTGCTGCTGTTCCTGCTGCTGCTGTTGCTGCTGCGATTGTTTGCTACTGCTGGTGCTGCTCTGCTGTTGCTGCTACTGCTGCATCCAGCTACTGCTGTTGCTGCGACTGCTGTTGCTGCTACTGCTGTTGCTGCTACTGCTGTTGCTGCTACTGCTGTTGCTGCTGTTGCTGCTACTGCTGTTGCTGCTTCTGCTGTTGCTGCTGCTGCTGTTGCTGTTGTTGCTGCTGCAGTGACGCTTGTACGGTGGATGGGGGGATGGCGTGAAAGCGGCAGATCTGTTGCTGCTGACGTGCGGGAGGCATATAAACCTGCGCCTGGAAGCAAATCCATTCCTCTTGCGTGAGTATGTGAAGTATTTTCTTCTTCATTGCGCATAAGCAGCAGCGTCATCTGTCTCCTCTGTGTCGTCCCCGTCTATGAAGAAGAGACACAGCAATACTCGGCAGCAAGCAGTAGATCCCACAAAAGCCGTCTTTCTTTGCAGAAAAAGGTTAACAAGAGCACGAGAAGGATCCTCGCAGCTACAGGCGTGCTGGAGCAACTACTTGCGACGAAGAAGCAGCAGCAAATTTTTTTCTAGCACCCGGACGTCTGATCCCAACCGCAGCAGTGGGCAGCACACAGCTGCAGCATAGCCCAGCGGGCGGCAACGACAGTCGCTGCAGCAACAACACAGCAGCAGCAGCAGCACCAACGTCAGGGCATAAGGATTTCTTTTGCTTCTCCCACAAAGGGTGGCAGACGCTTTTCTTCCTCATGATGAATATGACTGAGCAACAGGCACTGTCTCTCATTGTCCTTTAGACCTCAAGTGTCTCGATCAGCAGCAAGAGGAGGTTTCCTCTTTATTGCGAGAGCTGCTGCGGCTGGTTCACGCTGTACAAGGTACTACAGGACTGCCTCGTGCAACTGCTGCTGCATTTCAGACATCGTCTCCGCCATGTGATGTGTCATCTAAACTTTCCTTTCTTCTTCAGGAATGACACGCACAGACATATCAACAGTGTCTTCCTTTAGAAGAGATAAAGAAAGAGAGATATTCGTATAAATGTATGAAATAAAAGATAAAGAAATCGAGCGGTGTTGACGGAAGATTGATAGATATTCGAAAAGTCAGGACATGTGTGTGCGCATGTCTTCTTTATGCGTCAGAGAAACACCTGTCTTTCTCTGTAAATCGATGCATCATCGCTTTGATGATGCTATCCTGCTGCTGCCCGTCCTGCTGCTGCTGCCGTGCCCTGCTGCAGCTATCCTGCTGCTGCTGTTGCAGCTGTTGGTGCCCCTGCTGCATTTATGCTGCTGGAGGATTTGATTGCTACTGTTTGTTTTTTCGCGTGCAGGAGAAAGTAGATCAACAGCGCGGAGTCAGCGGCTTCTTTGAAAGTCGGATTCGCAATGGCAGCAACAGCAGCATGTATTTTGATTCAGCAACAACAGCAGCAGCGACATAGATGATACGAAGGCGTGGCGCGGAGCCAGCAGCTCCGCCTGCAGCGGTACTTCTGTTCGCTCCAAACCGTATTGACCGAATACTTCTTCTTTCTTTATGAACACTGGTATAACAACGTGTCAGTCTCTCTGAGCTATATGTCTCTGTTTCCTCCTCTTCTCTTTCTCTATATATCTGTATAGGTCCAGTCTATGTGTCTATCTCTGTCTATCTATATATATATATATATATATAGCGAGTATGTGAATAGAGATGGATAGCAGTAGAAGCGAAAGTCTTTTCTTGCACAGAGAACCGTTTTCCTCATAACCCTCAATAAGCGTCTACACATCATCCCAATTTAACATAGAGAAAGAAAGAGCTATATACATACATATATATATATATATATATATATATACGTTGTGTATTACACATAGAGAAAGAGGAGGTTTATATATATATATATATAGACGGAGAGGTTTATGTATTTGATATATGCATATGTATGTATATCATAGAGAATGATATTTGTATATATGTGTACGGATAGATATCCTGTCAGTTGAGTGTAGCAATCCCATGTGGAACTATCGTCTACATTGCCGATATAACCTCCTCTTCTCTCCACTATATACAGTATGTATATATAATATGTGTATATGTTTGTATTATAAACAGTATGTAGTTCCTATGAGTATAGTAGTGTATATATATATGATATAGATGATATGTCTATATATAATCTGTCTCCATATAGTATGTGTATATTTAATGAGTACATTCGGCGGACGGTATATATATAATATGAATCTCCAAAATATGTATGCATCTATATATTTGTATATATATTATTTATGTATAGTGTATAATATGTAGATATATGGATTCTCCACCCCTATGTGAACAACGTGTGATGTATCTCTGCTGGTGGATGAAGGGTGAAATAAATTTGATAATTGTTTTACATGTCAGCTTTAAACGAAGGAAGAAAGGAACGCAGTGAAGTGTCTGGACGACACAGAAGTTCTTTTTTCATTGACGGAGAAACACGTGTGCATGCGATGGCAGATCAATATATTCATTGATTGAATGTATTTTCTTTTTTAAAAAAGCAGGTTCCAGTGTTGCATTTCTTTATTTAGACAGACCCAATGAAATTTTCTTTAGAAATTCCAAGACACTCGTCAAAACACCTTCGTTGCGCTGCTTTCTCTCCTCATTCTCTCTTCATACAGAGAGAGGTGTATAACTGCAGTGAATCCTCAATCAAAGGTGTAAAAAATTAGATTTCACATTCTACATCTATCTACAACTATATATATATCTACCTCAGTTTATTGAGATATATATATATATATATACATTCATTATACCTACCTATATATCAATCAGTCTCTCTTCTCTGTCTATATATATATATATATATATATGATAATATATACATATATAAGTAACATCAGTAATAACAGTTCTGCATATAAACGTATGGGTGGATGGGAGGTATATGACTTTGAATATATATTAAGAGGGAGGCTCATGGCGTACAAAGGCATGTTGATAGATCCAGGCTCGGCAGCACTCTATAAAAGACTATGTCATAAAGGGAGAGACGGACAAAACGTGATCTCTAATAAGAAGTACCCCTCAAATTCAGGTGCACCTTTCTTCCTTTTTTCCGTCTTCGTCTTCGTCTTTTTCTTCTTTCTCTTTTTCTTCCTCTTCAACGTTGTTTTCTGTTGGTTCTGCTGCTGTGACTTCACGTCTGCCGCTGTGCTGTTGCTCAGTTTGGGACTTCCGTCTCTTGTTTGGAGACGCCTTCTCTGGGCCTGCTGATCGCTTCCGAGAAGACAATGATGTGCTGCTGTCTGGGTCGGTCTGCAGCCACCTCTCTGTCTGCGGCTTCTTTTTCAAAGTCTCTCACAGTCCGGTATACAGCTTCAATGTAGAATGGCGGTCCCAACAGTTCATTTAGTGTCTGTTTCGCGCCCTTCCACTGGAGAAACATACCCTCTCGAAGACTATATGCTGCTATCTCCCGTTTAGGCTATAAACCTGCTTTCTTCAGTCAGAAGCAACCCTTGTTCCTCCGCCAGGCACCCCCATATCCCTTGTCTGCTGCTGTTGCTCCTACAGCTAGTGCTGTGCTGTAGCGGTTGCTGTTGCTGCAGCTGTTGTTGCTGTTGCTGCCGCTGCTGTTGCTGCCTGCTGTGTCTTTTTCTGCTGTTTGCAGTCATGGAAGCCTCTCCACTTCTTAATAGTTTTCTCACTTCAGCTTCTCTTAGTAAACTCCGGGTTGGTCTTGAGCTCCTGTCTTCTCCTCTGACATCATGTTGTTTCTCTAGTCGTCTTGCTGCTGCTGCGAGAACGTCGGTGAGACTGCGCTGCTCCTTTGCCCAGCGAGGCGAGCCGCTGCTGCTGCTGGAGTATAATTGCTGCAGTGCTTCCACAGCCACTTCCATGCCATACAGCACTTATTACTGATGCAAAGACAGCACTTCTTCCATTCTCTTTTTCTTCTTCTTCGAATGCTGATGCTTTTTGTCTGGATGTCTTTGGTGTTGCCGCACCTCTTCCTTCACCTCCACAGCGGCGAATCATCAATGCAGAACGCCCGGATTGCTACCGTTTCGTAGATATCTCTTTAAGATTCCATCAACAAAGGATCGCGTCAGGAAGGAAAAAAGATTAATAGAGGTGTGCCTGTGCAAATAGAAATGGAAAAGAAGAAAAATGGCAACATTCATACCCTCCACCAAGATAACAAATATATATATATATATATATATATATGTATATATATATATATATATATATATAGGAAGAACTCCCCACTTATATCGCTCTTTCTTTAAGCAAGATCGCCGACTGAGAGCTCAGCATGGTGACATGAGAACGCCATCCGCCTGTAGGAGAGCTCATTTATGCTAAAAAAAGAACGACTTCAATGCCGCATCCCGACAGGTCAGACTTTACTACATGCTTCAAACAACGTATGTTCACTGCAGCCAACGAAATCGTGTACTTTCCGGCAGTGCCTGCTGTTCCTTCAACGTCTGAAGCGGCTTGTCCATTCGCAGGTGGTGAACATCCAAAGCTCAAGTCCGTGTACGGCCGACGCGGATCGTCGTTTGAAACGCCACGGATGTCAGAGTGCGAGTCTCTGTGTGCTGCTTCACAAGAGACGTCTGAACTCCTGGATGCGTTTGCAATGAAGGGCTGCAGTTCCCGGCCCACATCAACACACATGGAAGCTTCACAAAGTATTGCTCGCCGTGTCCGCTGAATGACAGGCGAATACCAGCGCATTAGTTTTTCGCGGTAGGCGCGTGAACGAAGTTTGATCGTCTCCGAACGCGTCGCTGCCGAACATTGGGAGAATATCTGTCTGTCGCACATTTCATGGGACTAGTGGAGACACGGTTTACTGAGTTCCAGGCTCTGCTCGTGGGAATAGCTGCACAAATCGATATTGCGCAATGTGTCGCCATGACGCAACGAGAATGGAGAGTGTAATGTGATCGTATCATGCTTTGGAGACTGCCACGAAGCTCCGTCTCACAGGTCGATCTACGTCATGGTGAAGAAAACCCCGCATCTTGCTATTTTCAAAGCTACTTGCTATCACCTGGTGCCAGCCGTACAGTCACAGACATCCGGTAGCTCGTGCTAACCCTTGAGCTGAATGCAAGTTGCTGTCGGGGGATCGACTTCGCAAAAATTACAGCCAGAGATCCTTTTCGCGGCTGACGAATATAAGCGTTTCTCAAACACCTCCACCACTGCGGACTTGTCTGGTGATACGGATGTACTGAAATGCTCCGCTCAACGGCTGGCGCTCCCGCAACGAATATGTACCAGGGACAGCGCAGCCAGAGTTCATTCAAGCGCCGCTAAGGCTGCGAAAGGCAGCATTGCCGAAAACGCAGGCGACACACTATGCACAAGGAATTGTGTGTTCGCCATTGGCACGTTTCACAGAACGGGCGTTGGACGTAGCGGTTGGCTTCAAGCATGTGAGAGTAATACGTAGAAGGTTCCTGTAGAGACGCACGATCCCCGTTCGATGAGTTGTGAAGCTACTTCAATGTTGCATCGGGAAATAAATGCCCTGACAGTGCCGACGATCATGCATTGTACATGATGAGGCATCAGAAGACGAGCTGTCCAGACGCATTGACTTACGCTACTAGCACGTGGGCCATTCCTCATTTGTGTGGAGAGTAGTGGTGCTTCAACAGGGCACGTTCTCTGTTGCTGCGAGTACATACATATACCCAGACGACCTCTGTCCCCGCATCCCGACAGGTCAGACTTTACTACATGCTTCAAACAACGTATGTTCACTGCAGCCAACGAAATCGTGTACTTTCCGGCAGTGCCTGCTGTTCCTTCAACGTCTGAAGCGGCTTGTCCATTCGCAGGTGGTGAACATCCAAAGCTCAAGTCCGTGTACGGCCGACGCGGATCGTCGTTTGAAACGCCACGGATGTCAGAAAGTGCGAGTCTCTGTGTGCTGCTTCACAAGAGACGTCTGACTCCTGGATGCGTTTGCAATGAAGGGCTGCAGTTCCCGGCCCACATCAACACACATGGAAGCTTCACAAAAGTATTGCTCGCCGTGTCCGCTGAATGACAGGCGAATACCAGCGCATTAGTTTTTCGCGGTAGGCGCGTGAACGAAGTTTGATCGTCTCCGAACGCGTCGCTGCCGAACATTGGGAGAATATCTGTCTGTCGCACATTTCATGGGACTAGTGGAGACACGGTTTACTGAGTTCCAGGCTCTGCTCGTGGGAATAGCTGCACAAATCGACATTGCGCAATGTGTCGCCATGACGCAACGAGAATGGAGAGTGTAATGTGATCGTATCATGCTTTGGAGACTGCCACGAAGCTCCGTCTCACAGGTCGATCTACGTCATGGTGAAGAAAACCCCGCATCTTGCTATTTTCAGCTACTTGCTATCACCTGGTGCCAGCCGTACAGTCACAGACATCCGGTAGCTCGTGCTAACCCTTGAGCTGAATGCAAGTTGCTGTCGGGGATCGACTTCGCAAAATTACAGCCAGAGATCCTTTGCGGCTGACGAATATAAGCGTTTCTCAAACACCTCCACCACTGCGGACTTGTCTGGTGATACGGATGTACTGAAATGCTCCGCTCAACGGCTGGCGCTCCCGCAACGAATATGTACCAGGGACAGCGCAGCCAGAGTTCATTCAAGCGCCGCTAAGGCTGCGAAAGGCAGCATTGCCGAAAACGCAGGCGACACACTATGCACAAGGAATTGTGTGTTCGCCATTGGCACGTTTCACAGAACGGGCGTTGGACGTAGCGGTTGGCTTCAAGCATGTGAGAGTAATACGAAGGTTCCTGTAGAGACGCACGATCCCCGTTCGATGAGTTGTGAAGCTACTTCAATGTTGCATCGGGAAATAAATGCCCTGACAGTGCCGACGATCATGCATTGTACATGATGAGGCATCAGAAGACGAGCTGTCCAGACGCATTGACTTACGCTACTAGCACGTGGGCCATTCCTCATTTGTGTGGAGAGTAGTGGTGCTTCAACAGGGCACGTTCTCTGTTGCTGCGAGTACATACATATACCCAGACGACCTCTGTCCCCGCATCCCGACAGGTCAGACTTTACTACATGCTTCAAACAACGTATGTTCACTGCAGCCAACGAAATCGTACTTTTCCGGCAGTGCCTGCTGTTCCCTTCAACGTCTGAAGCGGCTTGTCCATTCGCAGGTGGTGAACATCCAAAGCTCAAGTCCGTGTACGGCCGACGCGGATCGTCGTTTGAAACGTCACGGATGTCAGAAAGTGCGAGTCTCTGTGTGCTGCTTCACAAGAGACGTCTGAACTCCTGGATGCGTTTGCAATGAAGGGCTGCAGTTCCCGGCCCACATCAACACACATGGAAGCTTCACAAAAGTATTGCTCGCCGTGTCCGCTGAATGACAGGCGAATACCAGCGCATTAGTTTTTCGCGGTAGGCGCGTGAACGAAGTTTGATCGTCTCCGAATGCGTCGCTGCCGAACATTGGGAGAATCTCTGTCTGTCGCACATTTCATGGGACTAGTGGAGACACGGTTTACTGAGTTCCAGGCTCTGCTCGTGGGAATAGCTGCACAAATCGATATTGCGCAATGTGTCGCCATGACGCAACGAGAATGGAGAGTGTAATGTGATCGTATCATGCTTTGGAGACTGCCACGAAGCTCCGTCTCACAGGTCGATCTACGTCATGGTGAAGAAAACCCCGCATCTTGCTATTTTCAAAGCTACTTGCTATCACCTGGTGCCAGCCGTACAGTCACAGACATCCGGTAGCTCGTGCTAACCCTTGAGCTGAATGCAAGTTGCTGTCGGGGATCGACTTCGCAAAAAATTACAGCCAGAGATCCTTTTGCGGCTGACGAATATAAGCGTTTCTCAAACACCTCCACCACTGCGGACTTGTCTGGTGATACGGATGTACTGAAATGCTCCGCTCAACGGCTGGCGCTCCCGCAACGAATATGTACCAGGGACAGCGCAGCCAGAGTTCATTCAAGCGCCGCTAAGGCTGCGAAAGGCAGCATTGCCGAAAACGCAGGCGACACACTATGCACAAGGAATTGTGTGTTCGCCATTGGCACGTTTCACAGAACGGGCGTTGGACGTAGCGGTTGGCTTCAAGCATGTGAGAGTAATACGTAGAAGGTTCCTGTAGAGACGCACGATCCCCGTTCGATGAGTTGTGAAGCTACTTCAATGTTGCATCGGGAAATAAATGCCCTGACAGTGCCGACGATCATGCATTGTACATGATGAGGCATCAGAAGACGAGCTGTCCAGACGCATTGACTTACGCTATTAGCACGTGGGCCATTCCTCATTTTGTGGAGAGTAGTGGTGCTTCAACAGGGCACGTTCTCTGTTGCTGCGAGTACATACATATACCCAGACGACCTCTGTCCCCGCATCCCGACAGGTCAGACTTTACTACATGCTTCAAACAACGTATGTTCACTGCAGCCAACGAAATCGTGTACTTTCCGGCAGTGCCTGCTGTTCCCTTCAACGTCTGAAGCGGCTTGTCCATTCGCAGGTGGTGAACATCCAATGCTCAAGTCCGTGTACGGCCGACGCGGATCGTCGTTTGAAACGTCACGAATGTCAGAAAGTGCGAGTCTCTGTGTGCTGCTTCACAAGAGACGTCTGACTCCTGGATGCGTTTGCAATGAAGGGCTGCAGTTCCCGGCCCACATCAACACACATGGAAGCTTCACAAAAGTATTGCTCGCCGTGTCCGCTGAATGACAGGCGAATACCAGCGCATTAGTTTTTCGCGGTAGGCGCGTGAACGAAGTTTGATCGTCTCCGAACGCGTCGCTGCCGAACATTGGGAGAATCTCTGTCTGTCGCACATTTCATGGGACTAGTGGAGACACGGTTTACTGAGTTCCAGGCTCTGCTCGTGGGAATAGCTGCACAAATCGATATTGCGCAATGTGTCGCCATGACGCAACGAGAATGGAGAGTGTAATGTGATCGTATCATGCTTTGGAGACTGCCACGAAGCTCCGTCTCACAGGTCGATCTACGTCATGGTGAAGAAAACCCCGCATCTTGCTATTTTCAAAGCTACTTGCTATCACCTGGTGCCAGCCGTACAGTCACAGACATCCGGTAGCTCGTGCTAACCCTTGAGCTGAATGCAAGTTGCTGTCGGGGGATCGACTTCGCAAAAATTACAGCCAGAGATCCTTTCGCAACTGACGAATATAAGCGTTTCTCAAACACCTCCACCACTGCGGACTTGTCTGGTGATACGGATGTACTGAAATGCTCCGCTCAACGGCTGGCGCTCCCGCAACGAAAATGTACCAGGGACAGCGCAACCAGAGTTCATTCAAGCGCCGCTAAGGCTGCGAAAGGCAGCATTGCCGAAAACGCAGGCGACACACTATGCACAAGGAATTGTGTGTTCGCCATTGGCACGTTTCACAGAACGGGCGTTGGACGTAGCGGTTGGCTTCAAGCATGTGAGAGTAATACGTAGAAGGTTCCTGTAGAGACGCACGATCCCCGTTCGATGAGTTGTGAAGCTACTTCAATGTTGCATCGGGAAATAAATGCCCCTGACAGTGCCGACGATCATGCATTGTACATGATGAGGCATCAGAAGACGAGCTGTCCAGACGCATTGACTTACGCTATTAGCACGTGGGCCATTCCTCATTTGTGTGGAGAGTAGTGGTGCTTCAACAGGGCACGTTCTCTGTTGCTGCGAGTACATACATATACCCAGACGACCTCTGTCCCCGCATCCCGACAGGTCAGACTTTACTACATGCTTCAAACAACGTATGTTCACTGCAGCCAACGAAATCGTGTACTTTCCGGCAGTGCCTGCTGTTCCTTCAACGTCTGAAGCGGCTTGTCCATTCGCAGGTGGTGAACATCCAAAGCTCAAGTCCGTGTACGGCCGACGCGGATCGTCGTTTGAAACGTCACGGATGTCAGAGTGCGAGTCTCTGTGTGCTGCTTCACAAGAGACGTCTGAACTCCTGGATGCGTTTGCAATGAAGGGCTGCAGTTCCCGGCCCACATCAACACACATGGAAGCTTCACAAAGTATTGCTCGCCGTGTCCGCTGAATGACAGGCGAATACCAGCGCATTAGTTTTTCGCGGTAGGCGCGTGAACGAAGTTTGATCGTCTCCGAACGCGTCGCTGCCGAACATTGGGAGAATCTCTGTCTGTCGCACATTTCATGGGACTAGTGGAGACACGGTTTACTGAGTTCCAGGCTCTGCTCGTGGGAATAGCTGCACAAATCGACATTGCGCAATGTGTCGCCATGACGCAACGAGAATGGAGAGTGTAATGTGATCGTATCATGCTTTGGAGACTGCCACGAAGCTCCGTCTCACAGGTCGATCTACGTCATGGTGAAGAAAACCCCGCATCTTGCTATTTTCAAAGCTACTTGCTATCACCTGGTGCCAGCCGTACAGTCACAGACATCCGGTAGCTCGTGCTAACCCTTGAGCTGAATGCAAGTTGCTGTCGGGGATCGACTTCGCAAAATTACAGCCAGAGATCCTTTCGCGGCTGACGAATATAAGCGTTTCTCAAACACCTCCACCACTGCGGACTTGTCTGGTGATACGGATGTACTGAAATGCTCCGCTCAACGGCTGGCGCTCCCGCAACGAATATGTACCAGGGACAGCGCAGCCAGAGTTCATTCAAGCGCCGCTAAGGCTGCGACAGGCAGCATTGCCGAAAACGCAGGCGACACACTATGCACAAGGAATTGTGTGTTCGCCATTGGCACGTTTCACAGAACGGGCGTTGGACGTAGCGGTTGGCTTCAAGCATGTGAGAGTAATACGTAGAAGGTTCCTGTAGAGACGCACGATCCCCGTTCGATGAGTTGTGAAGCTACTTCAATGTTGCATCGGGAAATAAATGCCCTGACAGTGCCGACGATCATGCATTGTACATGATGAGGCATCAGAAGACGAGCTGTCCAGACGCATTGACTTACGCTATTAGCACGTGGGCCATTCCTCATTTGTGTGGGGAGTAGTGGTGCTTCAACAGGGCACGTTCTCTGTTGCTGCGAGTACATACATATACCCAGACGACCTCTGTCCCCGCATCCCGACAGGTCAGACTTTACTACATGCTTCAAACAACGTATGTTCACTGCAGCCAACGAAATCGTGTACTTTCCGGCAGTGCCTGCTGTTCCCTTCAACGTCTGAAGCGGCTTGTCCATTCGCAGGTGGTGAACATCCAAAGCTCAAGTCCGTGTACGGCCGACGCGGATCGTCGTTTGAAACGTCACGGATGTCAGAAAGTGCGAGTCTCTGTGTGCTGCTTCACAAGAGACGTCTGAACTCCTGGATGCGTTTGCAATGAAGGGCTGCAGTTCCCGGCCCACATCAACACACATGGAAGCTTCACAAAAGTATTGCTCGCCGTGTCCGCTGAATGACAGGCGAATACCAGCGCATTAGTTTTTCGCGGTAGGCGCGTGAACGAAGTTTGATCGTCTCCGAATGCGTCGCTGCCGAACATTGGGAGAATCTCTGTCTGTCGCACATTTCATGGGACTAGTGGAGACACGGTTTACTGAGTTCCAGGCTCTGCTCGTGGGAATAGCTGCACAAATCGACATTGCGCAATGTGTCGCCATGACGCAACGAGAATGGAGAGTGTAATGTGATCGTATCATGCTTTGGAGACTGCCACGAAGCTCCGTCTCACAGGTCGATCTACGTCATGGTGAAGAAAACCCCGCATCTTGCTATTTTCAAAGCTACTTGCTATCACCTGGTGCCAGCCGTACAGTCACAGACATCCGGTAGCTCGTGCTAACCCTTGAGCTGAATGCAAGTTGCTGTCGGGGGATCGACTTCGCAAAAATTACAGCCAGAGATCCTTTCGCGGCTGACGAATATAAGCGTTTCTCAAACACCTCCAGCACTGCGGACTTGTCTGGTGATACGGATGTACTGAAATGCTCCGCTCAACGGCTGGCGCTCCCGCAACGAATATGTACCAGGACAGCGCAGCCAGAGTTCATTCAAGCGCCGCTAAGGCTGCGAAAGGCAGCATTGCCGAAAACGCAGGCGACACACTATGCACAAGGAATTGTGTGTTCGCCATTGGCACGTTTCACAGAACGGGCGTTGGACGTAGCGGTTGGCTTCAAGCATGTGAGAGTAATACGTAGAAGGTTCCTGTAGAAACGCACGATCCCCGTTCGATGAGTTGTGAAGCTACTTCAATGTTGCATCGGGAAATAAATGCCCCTGACAGTGCCGACGATCATGCATTGTACATGATGAGGCATCAGAAGACGAGCTGTCCAGACGCATTGACTTACGCTACTAGCACGTGGGCCATTCCTCATTTGTGTGGAGAGTAGTGGTGCTTCAACAGGGCACGTTCTCTGTTGCTGCGAGTACATACATATACCCAGACGACCTCTGTCCCCGCATCCCGACAGGTCAGACTTTACTACATGCTTCAAACAACGTATGTTCACTGCAGCCAACGAAATCGTGTACTTTCCGGCAGTGCCTGCTGTTCCCTTCAACGTCTGAAGCGGCTTGTCCATTCGCAGGTGGTGAACATCCAAAGCTCAAGTCCGTGTACGGCCGACGCGGATCGTCGTTTGAAACGTCACGGATGTCAGAAAGTGCGAGTCTCTGTGTGCTGCTTCACAAGAGACGTCTGAACTCCTGGATGCGTTTGCAATGAAGGGCTGCAGTTCCCGGCCCACATCAACACACATGGAAGCTTCACAAAAGTATTGCTCGCCGTGTCCGCTGAATGACAGGCGAATACCAGCGCATTAGTTTTTCGCGGTAGGCGCGTGAACGAAGTTTGATCGTCTCCGAATGCGTCGCTGCCGAACATTGGGAGAATATCTGTCTGTCGCACATTTCATGGGACTAGTGGAGACACGGTTTACTGAGTTCCAGGCTCTGCTCGTGGGAATAGCTGCACAAATCGATATTGCGCAATGTATCGCCATGACGCAACGAGAATGGAGAGTGTAATGTGATCGTATCATGCTTTGGAGACTGCCACGAAGCTCCGTCTCACAGGTCGATCTACGTCATGGTGAAGAAAACCCCGCATCTTGCTATTTTCAAAGCTACTTGCTATCACCTGGTGCCAGCCGTACAGTCACAGACATCCGGTAGCTCGTGCTAACCCTTGAGCTGAATGCAAGTTGCTGTCGGGGGATCGACTTCGCAAAAATTACAGCCAGAGATCCTTTTGCGGCTGACGAATATAAGCGTTTCTCAAACACCTCCACCACTGCGGACTTGTCTGGTGATACGGATGTACTGAAATGCTCCGCTCAACGGCTGGCGCTCCCGCAACGAATATGTACCAGGGACAGCGCAGCCAGAGTTCATTCAAGCGCCGCTAAGGCTGCGAAAGGCAGCATTGCCGAAAACGCAGGCGACACACTATGCACAAGGAATTGTGTGTTCGCCATTGGCACGTTTCACAGAACGGGCGTTGGACGTAGCGGTTGGCTTCAAGCATGTGAGAGTAATACGTAGAAGGTTCCTGTAGAGACGCACGATCCCCGTTCGATGAGTTGTGAAGCTACTTCAATGTTGCATCGGGAAATAAATGCCCCTGACAGTGCCGACGATCATGCATTGTACATGATGAGGCATCAGAAGACGAGCTGTCCAGACGCATTGACTTACGCTATTAGCACGTGGGCCATTCCTCATTTGTGTGGGGAGTAGTGGTGCTTCAACAGGGCACGTTCTCTGTTGCTGCGAGTACATACATATACCCAGACGACCTCTGTCCCCGCATCCCGACAGGTCAGACTTTACTACATGCTTCAAACAACGTATGTTCACTGCAGCCAACGAAATCGTGTACTTTCCGGCAGTGCCTGCTGTTCCTTCAACGTCTGAAGCGGCTTGTCCATTCGCAGGTGGTGAACATCCAAAGCTCAAGTCCGTGTACGGCCGACGCGGATCGTCGTTTGAAACGTCACGGATGTCAGAGTGCGAGTCTCTGTGTGCTGCTTCACAAGAGACGTCTGAACTCCTGGATGCGTTTGCAATGAAGGGCTGCAGTTCCCGGCCCACATCAACACACATGGAAGCTTCACAAAAGTATTGCTCGCCGTGTCCGCTGAATGACAGGCGAATACCAGCGCATTAGTTTTTCGCGGTAGGCGCGTGAACGAAGTTTGATCGTCTCCGAACGCGTCGCTGCCGAACATTGGGAGAATATCTGTCTGTCGCACATTTCATGGGACTAGTGGAGACACGGTTTACTGAGTTCCAGGCTCTGCTCGTGGGAATAGCTGCACAAATCGATATTGCGCAATGTGTCGCCATGACGCAACGAGAATGGAGAGTGTAATGTGATCGTATCATGCTTTGGAGACTGCCACGAAGCTCCGTCTCACAGGTCGATCTACGTCATGGTGAAGAAAACCCCGCATCTTGCTATTTTCAAAGCTACTTGCTATCACCTGGTGCCAGCCGTACAGTCACAGACATCCGGTAGCTCGTGCTAACCCTTGAGCTGAATGCAAGTTGCTGTCGGGGGATCGACTTCGCAAAAATTACAGCCAGAGATCCTTTCGCGGCTGACGAATATAAGCGTTTCTCAAACACCTCCAGCACTGCGGACTTGTCTGGTGATACGGATGTACTGAAATGCTCCGCTCAACGGCTGGCGCTCCCGCAACGAAAATGTACCAGGGACAGCGCAACCAGAGTTCATTCAAGCGCCGCTAAGGCTGCGAAAGGCAGCATTGCCGAAAACGCAGGCGACACACTATGCACAAGGAATTGTGTGTTCGCCATTGGCACGTTTCACAGAACGGGCGTTGGACGTAGCGGTTGGCTTCAAGCATGTGAGAGTAATACGTAGAAGGTTCCTGTAGAGACGCACGATCCCCGTTCGATGAGTTGTGAAGCTACTTCAATGTTGCATCGGGAAATAAATGCCCCTGACAGTGCCGACGATCATGCATTGTACATGATGAGGCATCAGAAGACGAGCTGTCCAGACGCATTGACTTACGCTACTAGCACGTGGGCCATTCCTCATTTGTGTGGAGAGTAGTGGTGCTTCAACAGGGCACGTTCTCTGTTGCTGCGAGTACATACATATACCCAGACGACCTCTGTCCCCGCATCCCGACAGGTCAGACTTTACTACATGCTTCAAACAACGTATGTTCACTGCAGCCAACGAAATCGTGTACTTTCCGGCAGTGCCTGCTGTTCCCTTCAACGTCTGAAGCGGCTTGTCCATTCGCAGGTGGTGAACATCCAAAGCTCAAGTCCGTGTACGGCCGACGCGGATCGTCGTTTGAAACGTCACGGATGTCAGAAAGTGCGAGTCTCTGTGTGCTGCTTCACAAGAGACGTCTGAACTCCTGGATGCGTTTGCAATGAAGGGCTGCAGTTCCCGGCCCACATCAACACACATGGAAGCTTCACAAAAGTATTGCTCGCCGTGTCCGCTGAATGACAGGCGAATACCAGCGCATTAGTTTTTCGCGGTAGGCGCGTGAACGAAGTTTGATCGTCTCCGAATGCGTCGCTGCCGAACATTGGGAGAATATCTGTCTGTCGCACATTTCATGGGACTAGTGGAGACACGGTTTACTGAGTTCCAGGCTCTGCTCGTGGGAATAGCTGCACAAATCGACATTGCGCAATGTGTCGCCATGACGCAACGAGAATGGAGAGTGTAATGTGATCGTATCATGCTTTGGAGACTGCCACGAAGCTCCGTCTCACAGGTCGATCTACGTCATGGTGAAGAAAACCCCGCATCTTGCTATTTTCAAAGCTACTTGCTATCACCTGGTGCCAGCCGTACAGTCACAGACATCCGGTAGCTCGTGCTAACCCTTGAGCTGAATGCAAGTTGCTGTCGGGGGATCGACTTCGCAAAAATTACAGCCAGAGATCCTTTTGCGGCTGACGAATATAAGCGTTTCTCAAACACCTCCACCACTGCGGACTTGTCTGGTGATACGGATGTACTGAAATGCTCCGCTCAACGGCTGGCGCTCCCGCAACGAATATGTACCAGGGACAGCGCAGCCAGAGTTCATTCAAGCGCCGCTAAGGCTGCGAAAGGCAGCATTGCCGAAAACGCAGGCGACACACTATGCACAAGGAATTGTGTGTTCGCCATTGGCACGTTTCACAGAACGGGCGTTGGACGTAGCGGTTGGCTTCAAGCATGTGAGAGTAATACGTAGAAGGTTCCTGTAGAGACGCACGATCCCCGTTCGATGAGTTGTGAAGCTACTTCAATGTTGCATCGGGAAATAAATGCCCTGACAGTGCCGACGATCATGCATTGTACATGATGAGGCATCAGAAGACGAGCTGTCCAGACGCATTGACTTACGCTACTAGCACGTGGGCCATTCCTCATTTGTGTGGAGAGTAGTGGTGCTTCAACAGGGCACGTTCTCTGTTGCTGCGAGTACATACATATACCCAGACGACCTCTGTCCCCGCATCCCGACAGGTCAGACTTTACTACATGCTTCAAACAACGTATGTTCACTGCAGCCAACGAAATCGTGTACTTTCCGGCAGTGCCTGCTGTTCCCTTCAACGTCTGAAGCGGCTTGTCCATTCGCAGGTGGTGAACATCCAAAGCTCAAGTCCGTGTACGGCCGACGCGGATCGTCGTTTGAAACGTCACGGATGTCAGAAAGTGCGAGTCTCTGTGTGCTGCTTCACAAGAGACGTCTGAACTCCTGGATGCGTTTGCAATGAAGGGCTGCAGTTCCCGGCCCACATCAACACACATGGAAGCTTCACAAAAGTATTGCTCGCCGTGTCCGCTGAATGACAGGCGAATACCAGCGCATTAGTTTTTCGCGGTAGGCGCGTGAACGAAGTTTGATCGTCTCCGAATGCGTCGCTGCCGAACATTGGGAGAATATCTGTCTGTCGCACATTTCATGGGACTAGTGGAGACACGGTTTACTGAGTTCCAGGCTCTGCTCGTGGGAATAGCTGCACAAATCGACATTGCGCAATGTGTCGCCATGACGCAACGAGAATGGAGAGTGTAATGTGATCGTATCATGCTTTGGAGACTGCCACGAAGCTCCGTCTCACAGGTCGATCTACGTCATGGTGAAGAAAACCCCGCATCTTGCTATTTTCAAAGCTACTTGCTATCACCTGGTGCCAGCCGTACAGTCACAGACATCCGGTAGCTCGTGCTAACCCTTGAGCTGAATGCAAGTTGCTGTCGGGGGATCGACTTCGCAAAAATTACAGCCAGAGATCCTTTTGCGGCTGACGAATATAAGCGTTTCTCAAACACCTCCACCACTGCGGACTTGTCTGGTGATACGGATGTACTGAAATGCTCCGCTCAACGGCTGGCGCTCCCGCAACGAATATGTACCAGGGACAGCGCAGCCAGAGTTCATTCAAGCGCCGCTAAGGCTGCGAAAGGCAGCATTGCCGAAAACGCAGGCGACACACTATGCACAAGGAATTGTGTGTTCGCCATTGGCACGTTTCACAGAACGGGCGTTGGACGTAGCGGTTGGCTTCAAGCATGTGAGAGTAATACGTAGAAGGTTCCTGTAGAGACGCACGATCCCCGTTCGATGAGTTGTGAAGCTACTTCAATGTTGCATCGGGAAATAAATGCCCTGACAGTGCCGACGATCATGCATTGTACATGATGAGGCATCAGAAGACGAGCTGTCCAGACGCATTGACTTACGCTACTTAGCACGTGGGCCATTCCTCATTTGTGTGGAGAGTAGTGGTGCTTCAACAGGGCACGTTCTCTGTTGCTGCGAGTACATACATATACCCAGACGACCTCTGTCCCCGCATCCCGACAGGTCAGACTTTACTACATGCTTCAAACAACGTATGTTCACTGCAGCCAACGAAATCGTGTACTTTCCGGCAGTGCCTGCTGTTCCTTCAACGTCTGAAGCGGCTTGTCCATTCGCAGGTGGTGAACATCCAAAGCTCAAGTCCGTGTACGGCCGACGCGGATCGTCGTTTGAAACGTCACGGATGTCAGAGTGCGAGTCTCTGTGTGCTGCTTCACAAGAGACGTCTGACTCCTGGATGCGTTTGCAATGAAGGGCTGCAGTTCCCGGCCCACATCAACACACATGGAAGCTTCACAAAGTATTGCTCGCCGTGTCCGCTGAATGACAGGCGAATACCAGCGCATTAGTTTTTCGCGGTAGGCGCGTGAACGAAGTTTGATCGTCTCCGAATGCGTCGCTGCCGAACATTGGGAGAATATCTGTCTGTCGCACATTTCATGGGACTAGTGGAGACACGGTTTACTGAGTTCCAGGCTCTGCTCGTGGGAATAGCTGCACAAATCGACATTGCGCAATGTGTCGCCATGACGCAACGAGAATGGAGAGTGTAATGTGATCGTATCATGCTTTGGAGACTGCCACGAAGCTCCGTCTCACAGGTCGATCTACGTCATGGTGAAGAAAACCCCGCATCTTGCTATTTTCAAAGCTACTTGCTATCACCTGGTGCCAGCCGTACAGTCACAGACATCCGGTAGCTCGTGCTAACCCTTGAGCTGAATGCAAGTTGCTGTCGGGGATCGACTTCGCAAAAAATTACAGCCAGAGATCCTTTTGCGGCTGACGAATATAAGCGTTTCTCAAACACCTCCACCACTGCGGACTTGTCTGGTGATACGGATGTACTGAAATGCTCCGCTCAACGGCTGGCGCTCCCGCAACGAATATGTACCAGGGACAGCGCAGCCAGAGTTCATTCAAGCGCCGCTAAGGCTGCGACAGGCAGCATTGCCGAAAACGCAGGCGACACACTATGCACAAGGAATTGTGTGTTCGCCATTGGCACGTTTCACAGAACGGGCGTTGGACGTAGCGGTTGGCTTCAAGCATGTGAGAGTAATACGTAGAAGGTTCCTGTAGAGACGCACGATCCCCGTTCGATGAGTTGTGAAGCTACTTCAATGTTGCATCGGGAAATAAATGCCCCTGACAGTGCCGACGATCATGCATTGTACATGATGAGGCATCAGAAGACGAGCTGTCCAGACGCATTGACTTACGCTATTAGCACGTGGGCCATTCCTCATTTGTGTGGAGAGTAGTGGTGCTTCAACAG
This sequence comes from Meriones psammophilus, assembly GCA_036365155.1. Lineage (NCBI taxonomy): Eukaryota > Metazoa > Chordata > Mammalia > Rodentia > Muridae > Meriones > Meriones psammophilus. The sequence goes on from JAEOAE010004118.1 coordinate 22,577, forward strand.
GGCACGTTCTCTGTTGCTGCGAGTACATACATATACCCAGACGACCTCTGTCCCCGCATCCCGACAGGTCAGACTTTACTACATGCTTCAAACAACGTATGTTCACTGCAGCCAACGAAATCGTGTACTTTCCGGCAGTGCCTGCTGTTCCCTTCAACGTCTGAAGCGGCTTGTCCATTCGCAGGTGGTGAACATCCAAAGCTCAAGTCCGTGTACGGCCGACGCGGATCGTCGTTTGAAACGTCACGGATGTCAGAAAGTGCGAGTCTCTGTGTGCTGCTTCACAAGAGACGTCTGAACTCCTGGATGCGTTTGCAATGAAGGGCTGCAGTTCCCGGCCCACATCAACACACATGGAAGCTTCACAAAAGTATTGCTCGCCGTGTCCGCTGAATGACAGGCGAATACCAGCGCATTAGTTTTTCGCGGTAGGCGCGTGAACGAAGTTTGATCGTCTCCGAATGCGTCGCTGCCGAACATTGGGAGAATCTCTGTCTGTCGCACATTTCACGGGACTAGTGGAGACACGGTTTACTGAGTTCCAGGCTCTGCTCGTGGGAATAGCTGCACAAATCGATATTGCGCAATGTGTCGCCATGACGCAACGAGAATGGAGAGTGTAATGTGATCGTATCATGCTTTGGAGACTGCCACGAAGCTCCGTCTCACAGGTCGATCTACGTCATGGTGAAGAAAACCCCGCATCTTGCTATTTTCAAAGCTACTTGCTATCACCTGGTGCCAGCCGTACAGTCACAGACATCCGGTAGCTCGTGCTAACCTTGAGCTGAATGCAAGTTGCTGTCGGGGGATCGACTTCGCAAAAATTACAGCCAGAGATCCTTTGCGGCTGACGAATATAAGCGTTTCTCAAACACCTCCACCACTGCGGACTTGTCTGGTGATACGGATGTACTGAAATGCTCCGCTCAACGGCTGGCGCTCCCGCAACGAATATGTACCAGGGACAGCGCAACCAGAGTTCATTCAAGCGCCGCTAAGGCTGCGAAAGGCAGCATTGCCGAAAACGCAGGCGACACACTATGCACAAGGAATTGTGTGTTCGCCATTGGCACGTTTCACAGAACGGGCGTTGGACGTAGCGGTTGGCTTCAAGCATGTGAGAGTAATACGTAGAAGGTTCCTGTAGAGACGCACGATCCCCGTTCGATGAGTTGTGAAGCTACTTCAATGTTGCATCGGGAAATAAATGCCCCTGACAGTGCCGACGATCATGCATTGTACATGATGAGGCATCAGAAGACGAGCTGTCCAGACGCATTGACTTACGCTACTAGCACGTGGGCCATTCCTCATTTGTGTGGGAGAGTAGTGGTGCTTCAACAGGGCACGTTCTCTGTTGCTGCGAGTACATACATATACCCAGACGACCTCTGTCCCCGCATCCCGACAGGTCAGACTTTACTACATGCTTCAAACAACGTATGTTCACTGCAGCCAACGAAATCGTGTACTTTCCGGCAGTGCCTGCTGTTCCCTTCAACGTCTGAAGCGGCTTGTCCATTCGCAGGTGGTGAACATCCAAAGCTCAAGTCCGTGTACGGCCGACGCGGATCGTCGTTTGAAACGTCACGGATGTCAGAAAGTGCGAGTCTCTGTGTGCTGCTTCACAAGAGACGTCTGAACTCCTGGATGCGTTTGCAATGAAGGGCTGCAGTTCCCGGCCCACATCAACACACATGGAAGCTTCACAAAGTATTGCTCGCCGTGTCCGCTGAATGACAGGCGAATACCAGCGCATTAGTTTTTCGCGGTAGGCGCGTGAACGAAGTTTGATCGTCTCCGAATGCGTCGCTGCCGAACATTGGGAGAATATCTGTCTGTCGCACATTTCATGGGACTAGTGGAGACACGGTTTACTGAGTTCCAGGCTCTGCTCGTGGGAATAGCTGCACAAATCGACATTGCGCAATGTGTCGCCATGACGCAACGAGAATGGAGAGTGTAATGTGATCGTATCATGCTTTGGAGACTGCCACGAAGCTCCGTCTCACAGGTCGATCTACGTCATGGTGAAGAAAACCCCGCATCTTGCTATTTTCAAAGCTACTTGCTATCACCTGGTGCCAGCCGTACAGTCACAGACATCCGGTAGCTCGTGCTAACCCTTGAGCTGAATGCAAGTTGCTGTCGGGGGATCGACTTCGCAAAAATTACAGCCAGAGATCCTTTCGCGGCTGACGAATATAAGCGTTTCTCAAACACCTCCACCACTGCGGACTTGTCTGGTGATACGGATGTACTGAAATGCTCCGCTCAACGGCTGGCGCTCCCGCAACGAATATGTACCAGGGACAGCGCAGCCAGAGTTCATTCAAGCGCCGCTAAGGCTGCGACAGGCAGCATTGCCGAAAACGCAGGCGACACACTATGCACAAGGAATTGTGTGTTCGCCATTGGCACGTTTCACAGAACGGGCGTTGGACGTAGCGGTTGGCTTCAAGCATGTGAGAGTAATACGTAGAAGGTTCCTGTAGAGACGCACGATCCCCGTTCGATGAGTTGTGAAGCTACTTCAATGTTGCATCGGGAAATAAATGCCCTGACAGTGCCGACGATCATGCATTGTACATGATGAGGCATCAGAAGACGAGCTGTCCAGACGCATTGACTTACGCTACTAGCACGTGGGCCATTCCTCATTTGTGTGGAGAGTAGTGGTGCTTCAACAGGGCACGTTCTCTGTTGCTGCGAGTACATACATATACCCAGACGACCTCTGTCCCCGCATCCCGACAGGTCAGACTTTACTACATGCTTCAAACAACGTATGTTCACTGCAGCCAACGAAATCGTACTTTCCGGCAGTGCCTGCTGTTCCCTTCAACGTCTGAAGCGGCTTGTCCATTCGCAGGTGGTGAACATCCAAAGCTCAAGTCCGTGTACGGCCGACGCGGATCGTCGTTTGAAACGTCACGGATGTCAGAAAGTGCGAGTCTCTGTGTGCTGCTTCACAAGAGACGTCTGAACTCCTGGATGCGTTTGCAATGAAGGGCTGCAGTTCCCGCCCCACATCAACACACATGGAAGCTTCACAAAGTATTGCTCGCCGTGTCCGCTGAATGACAGGCGAATACCAGCGCATTAGTTTTTCGCGGTAGGCGCGTGAACGAAGTTTGATCGTCTCCGAACGCGTCGCTGCCGAACATTGGGAGAATATCTGTCTGTCGCACATTTCATGGGACTAGTGGAGACACGGTTTACTGAGTTCCAGGCTCTGCTCGTGGGAATAGCTGCACAAATCGACATTGCGCAATGTGTCGCCATGACGCAACGAGAATGGAGAGTGTAATGTGATCGTATCATGCTTTGGAGACTGCCACGAAGCTCCGTCTCACAGGTCGATCTACGTCATGGTGAAGAAAACCCCGCATCTTGCTATTTTCAAAGCTACTTGCTATCACCTGGTGCCAGCCGTACAGTCACAGACATCCGGTAGCTCGTGCTAACCCTTGAGCTGAATGCAAGTTGCTGTCGGGGGATCGACTTCGCAAAAATTACAGCCAGAGATCCTTTTGCGGCTGACGAATATAAGCGTTTCTCAAACACCTCCACCACTGCGGACTTGTCTGGTGATACGGATGTACTGAAATGCTCCGCTCAACGGCTGGCGCCCCGCAACGAATATGTACCAGGGACAGCGCAGCCAGAGTTCATTCAAGCGCCGCTAAGGCTGCGACAGGCAGCATTGCCGAAAACGCAGGCGACACACTATGCACAAGGAATTGTGTGTTCGCCATTGGCACGTTTCACAGAACGGGCGTTGGACGTAGCGGTTGGCTTCAAGCATGTGAGAGTAATACGTAGAAGGTTCCTGTAGAGACGCACGATCCCCGTTCGATGAGTTGTGAAGCTACTTCAATGTTGCATCGGGAAATAAATGCCCCTGACAGTGCCGACGATCATGCATTGTACATGATGAGGCATCAGAAGACGAGCTGTCCAGACGCATTGACTTACGCTATTAGCACGTGGGCCATTCCTCATTTGTGTGGAGAGTAGTGGTGCTTCAACAGGGCACGTTCTCTGTTGCTGCGAGTACATACATATACCCAGACGACCTCTGTCCCCGCATCCCGACAGGTCAGACTTTACTACATGCTTCAAACAACGTATGTTCACTGCAGCCAACGAAATCGTGTACTTTCCGGCAGTGCCTGCTGTTCCCTTCAACGTCTGAAGCGGCTTGTCCATTCGCAGGTGGTGAACATCCAAAGCTCAAGTCCGTGTACGGCCGACGCGGATCGTCGTTTGAAACGCCACGGATGTCAGAAAGTGCGAGTCTCTGTGTGCTGCTTCACAAGAGACGTCTGACTCCTGGATGCGTTTGCAATGAAGGGCTGCAGTTCCCGGCCCACATCAACACACATGGAAGCTTCACAAAAGTATTGCTCGCCGTGTCCGCTGAATGACAGGCGAATACCAGCGCATTAGTTTTTCGCGGTAGGCGCGTGAACGAAGTTTGATCGTCTCCGAATGCGTCGCTGCCGAACATTGGGAGAATATCTGTCTGTCGCACATTTCATGGGACTAGTGGAGACACGGTTTACTGAGTTCCAGGCTCTGCTCGTGGGAATAGCTGCACAAATCGATATTGCGCAATGTATCGCCATGACGCAACGAGAATGGAGAGTGTAATGTGATCGTATCATGCTTTGAGACTGCCACGAAGCTCCGTCTCACAGGTCGATCTGCGTCATGGTGAAGAAAACCCCGCATCTTGCTATTTTCAAAGCTACCTGCTATCACCTGGTGCCAGCCGTACAGTCACAGACATCCGGTAGCTCGTGCTAACCCTTGAGCTGAATGCAAGTTGCTGTCGGGGATCGACTTCGCAAAATTACAGCCAGAGATCCTTTCGCGGCTGACGAATATAAGCGTTTCTCAAACACCTCCACCACTGCGGACTTGTCTGGTGATACGGATGTACTGAAATGCTCCGCTCAACGGCTGGCGCTCCCGCAACGAATATGTACCAGGGACAGCGCAGCCAGAGTTCATTCAAGCGCCGCTAAGGCTGCGAAAGGCAGCATTGCCGAAAACGCAGGCGACACACTATGCACAAGGAATTGTGTGTTCGCCATTGGCACGTTTCACAGAACGGGCGTTGGACGTAGCGGTTGGCTTCAAGCATGTGAGAGTAATACGTAGAAGGTTCCTGTAGAGACGCACGATCCCCGTTCGATGAGTTTGAAGCTACTTCAATGTTGCATCGGGAAATAAATGCCCTGACAGTGCCGACGATCATGCATTGTACATGATGAGGCATCAGAAGACGAGCTGTCCAGACGCATTGACTTACGCTACTAGCACGTGGGCCATTCCTCATTTGTGTGGAGAGTAGTGGTGCTTCAACAGGGCACGTTCTCTGTTGCTGCGAGTACATACATATACCCAGACGACCTCTGTCCCCGCATCCCGACAGGTCAGACTTTACTACATGCTTCAAACAACGTATGTTCACTGCAGCCAACGAAATCGTGTACTTTCCGGCAGTGCCTGCTGTTCCCTTCAACGTCTGAAGCGGCTTGTCCATTCGCAGGTGGTGAACATCCAAAGCTCAAGTCCGTGTACGGCCGACGCGGATCGTCGTTTGAAACGCCACGGATGTCAGAGTGCGAGTCTCTGTGTGCTGCTTCACAAGAGACGTCTGAACTCCTGGATGCGTTTGCAATGAAGGGCTGCAGTTCCCGGCCCACATCAACACACATGGAAGCTTCACAAAAAGTATTGCTCGCCGTGTCCGCTGAATGACAGGCGAATACCAGCGCATTAGTTTTTCGCGGTAGGCGCGTGAACGAAGTTTGATCGTCTCCGAATGCGTCGCTGCCGAACATTGGGAGAATCTCTGTCTGTCGCACATTTCATGGGACTAGTGGAGACACGGTTTACTGAGTTCCAGGCTCTGCTCGTGGGAATAGCTGCACAAATCGACATTGCGCAATGTGTCGCCATGACGCAACGAGAATGGAGAGTGTAATGTGATCGTATCATGCTTTGGAGACTGCCACGAAGCTCCGTCTCACAGGTCGATCTACGTCATGGTGAAGAAAACCCCGCATCTTGCTATTTTCAAAGCTACTTGATATCACCTGGTTCCAGACGTACAGTCACAGACATCCGGTAGCTCAAAGCTAACCCTTGAGCTGAATGCAAGTTGCTGTCGGCGGGATCGACTTCGCGCAAAAATTACAGCCAGAGATCCTTTCGCGGCTGACGAATATAAGCGTTTCTCAAACACCTCCACCACTGCGGACTTGTCTGGTGATACGGATGTACTGAAATGCTCCGCTCAACGGCTGGCGCTCCCGCAACGAATATGTACCAGGACAGCGCAGCCAGAGTTCATTCAAGCGCCGCTAAGGCTGCGACAGGCAGCATTGCCGAAAACGCAGGCGACACACTATGCACAAGGAATTGTGTGTTCGCCATTGGCACGTTTCACAGAACGGGCGTTGGACGTAGCGGTTGGCTTCAAGCATGTGAGAGTAATACGTAGAAGGTTCCTGTAGAGACGCACGATCCCCGTTCGATGAGTTGTGAAGCTACTTCAATGTTGCATCGGGAAATAAATGCCCCTGACAGTGCCGACGATCATGCATTGTACATGATGAGGCATCAGAAGACGAGCTGTCCAGACGCATTGACTTACGCTACTAGCACGTGGGCCATTCCTCATTTGTGTGGAGAGTAGTGGTGCTTCAACAGGGCACGTTCTCTGTTGCTGCGAGTACATACATATACCCAGACGACCTCTGTCCCCGCATCCCGACAGGTCAGACTTTACTACATGCTTCAAACAACGTATGTTCACTGCAGCCAACGAAATCGTACTTTCCGGCAGTGCCTGCTGTTCCCTTCAACGTCTGAAGCGGCTTGTCCATTCGCAGGTGGTGAACATCCAAAGCTCAAGTCCGTGTACGGCCGACGCGGATCGTCGTTTGAAACGCCACGGATGTCAGAGTGCGAGTCTCTGTGTGCTGCTTCACAAGAGACGTCTGAACTCCTGGATGCGTTTGCAATGAAGGGCTGCAGTTCCCGGCCCACATCAACACACATGGAAGCTTCACAAAAGTATTGCTCGCCGTGTCCGCTGAATGACAGGCGAATACCAGCGCATTAGTTTTTCGCGGTAGGCGCGTGAACGAAGTTTGATCGTCTCCGAACGCGTCGCTGCCGAACATTGGGAGAATATCTGTCTGTCGCACATTTCATGGGACTAGTGGAGACACGGTTTACTGAGTTCCAGGCTCTGCTCGTGGAATAGCTGCACAAATCGATATTGCGCAATGTCGCCATGACGCAACGAGAATGGAGAGTGTAATGTGATCGTATCATGCTTTGGAGACTGCCACGAAGCTCCGTCTCACAGGTCGATCTACGTCATGGTGAAGAAAACCCCGCATCTTGCTATTTTCAAAGCTACTTGCTATCACCTGGTGCCAGCCGTACAGTCACAGACATCCGGTAGCTCGTGCTAACCCTTGAGCTGAATGCAAGTTGCTGTCGGGGATCGACTTCGCAAAAATTACAGCCAGAGATCCTTTCGCGGCTGACGAATATAAGCGTTTCTCAAACACCTCCACCACTGCGGACTTGTCTGGTGATACGGATGTACTGAAATGCTCCGCTCAACGGCTGGCGCTCCCGCAACGAATATGTACCAGGACAGCGCAGCCAGAGTTCATTCAAGCGCCGCTAAGGCTGCGACAGGCAGCATTGCCGAAAACGCAGGCGACACACTATGCACAAGGAATTGTGTGTTCGCCATTGGCACGTTTCACAGAACGGGCGTTGGACGTAGCGGTTGGCTTCAAGCATGTGAGAGTAATACGTAGAAGGTTCCTGTAGAGACGCACGATCCCCGTTCGATGAGTTGTGAAGCTACTTCAATGTTGCATCGGGAAATAAATGCCCTGACAGTGCCGACGATCATGCATTGTACATGATGAGGCATCAGAAGACGAGCTGTCCAGACGCATTGACTTACGCTATTAGCACGTGGGCCATTCCTCATTTGTGTGGAGAGTAGTGGTGCTTCAACAGGGCACGTTCTCTGTTGCTGCGAGTACATACATATACCCAGACGACCTCTGTCCCCGCATCCCGACAGGTCAGACTTTACTACATGCTTCAAACAACGTATGTTCACTGCAGCCAACGAAATCGTACTTTCCGGCAGTGCCTGCTGTTCCCTTCAACGTCTGAAGCGGCTTGTCCATTCGCAGGTGGTGAACATCCAAAGCTCAAGTCCGTGTACGGCCGACGCGGATCGTCGTTTGAAACGCCACGGATGTCAGAAAGTGCGAGTCTCTGTGTGCTGCTTCACAAGAGACGTCTGACTCCTGGATGCGTTTTGCAATGAAGGGCTGCAGTTCCCGGCCCACATCAACACACACATGGAAGCTTCACAAAGTATTGCTCGCCGTGTCCGCTGAATGACAGGCGAATACCAGCGCATTAGTTTTTTCGCGGTAGGCGCGTGAACGAAGTTTGATCGTCTCCGAACGCGTCGCTGCCGAACATTGGGAGAATATCTGTCTGTCGCACATTTCATGGGACTAGTGGAGACACGGTTTACTGAGTTCCAGGCTCTGCTCGTGGGAATAGCTGCACAAATCGATATTGCGCAATGTGTCGCCATGACGCAACGAGAATGGAGAGTGTAATGTGATCGTATCATGCTTTGAGACTGCCACGAAGCTCCGTCTCACAGGTCGATCTACGTCATGGTGAAGAAAACCCCGCATCTTGCTATTTTCAAAGCTACTTGCTATCACCTGGTGCCAGCCGTACAGTCACAGACATCCGGTAGCTCGTGCTAACCCTTGAGCTGAATGCAAGTTGCTGTCGGGGATCGACTTCGCAAAAATTACAGCCAGAGATCCTTTTGCGGCTGACGAATATAAGCGTTTCTCAAACACCTCCACCACTGCGGACTTGTCTGGTGATACGGATGTACTGAAATGCTCCGCTCAACGGCTGGCGCTCCCGCAACGAAATATGTACCAGGGACAGCGCAGCCAGAGTTCATTCAAGCGCCGCTAAGGCTGCGACAGGCAGCATTGCCGAAAACGCAGGCGACACACTATGCACAAGGAATTGTGTGTTCGCCATTGGCACGTTTCACAGAACGGGCGTTGGACGTAGCGGTTGGCTTCAAGCATGTGAGAGTAATACGTAGAAGGTTCCTGTAGAGACGCACGATCCCCGTTCGATGAGTTGTGAAGCTACTTCAATGTTGCATCGGGAAATAAATGCCCTGACAGTGCCGACGATCATGCATTGTACATGATGAGGCATCAGAAGACGAGCTGTCCAGACGCATTGACTTACGCTACTAGCACGTGGGCCATTCCTCATTTGTGTGGAGAGTAGTGGTGCTTCAACAGGGCACGTTCTCTGTTGCTGCGAGTACATACATATACCCAGACGACCTCTGTCCCCGCATCCCGACAGGTCAGACTTTACTACATGCTTCAAACAACGTATGTTCACTGCAGCCAACGAAATCGTGTACTTTCCGGCAGTGCCTGCTGTTCCTTCAACGTCTGAAGCGGCTTGTCCATTCGCAGGTGGTGAACATCCAAAGCTCAAGTCCGTGTACGGCCGACGCGGATCGTCGTTTGAAACGCCACGGATGTCAGAAAGTGCGAGTCTCTGTGTGCTGCTTCACAAGAGACGTCTGACTCCTGGATGCGTTTGCAATGAAGGGCTGCAGTTCCCGGCCCACATCAACACACATGGAAGCTTCACAAAGTATTGCTCGCCGTGTCCGCTGAATGACAGGCGAATACCAGCGCATTAGTTTTTCGCGGTAGGCGCGTGAACGAAGTTTGATCGTCTCCGAACGCGTCGCTGCCGAACATTGGGAGAATCTCTGTCTGTCGCACATTTCATGGGACTAGTGGAGACACGGTTTACTGAGTTCCAGGCTCTGCTCGTGGGAATAGCTGCACAAATCGATATTGCGCAATGTGTCGCCATGACGCAACGAGAATGGAGAGTGTAATGTGATCGTATCATGCTTTGGAGACTGCCACGAAGCTCCGTCTCACAGGTCGATCTACGTCATGGTGAAGAAAACCCCGCATCTTGCTATTTTCAAAGCTACTTGCTATCACCTGGTGCCAGCCGTACAGTCACAGACATCCGGTAGCTCGTGCTAACCCTTGAGCTGAATGCAAGTTGCTGTCGGGGGATCGACTTCGCAAAAATTACAGCCAGAGATCCTTTTGCGGCTGACGAATATAAGCGTTTCTCAAACACCTCCACCACTGCGGACTTGTCTGGTGATACGGATGTACTGAAATGCTCCGCTCAACGGCTGGCGCCCCGCAACGAATATGTACCAGGACAGCGCAGCCAGAGTTCATTCAAGCGCCGCTAAGGCTGCGACAGGCAGCATTGCCGAAAACGCAGGCGACACACTATGCACAAGGAATTGTGTGTTCGCCATTGGCACGTTTCACAGAACGGGCGTTGGACGTAGCGGTTGGCTTCAAGCATGTGAGAGTAATACGTAGAAGGTTCCTGTAGAGACGCACGATCCCTGTTCGATGAGTTGTGAAGCTTACTTCAATGTTGCATCGGGAAATAAATGCCCTGACAGTGCCGACGATCATGCATTGTACATGATGAGGCATCAGAAGACGAGCTGTCCAGACGCATTGACTTACGCTATTAGCACGTGGGCCATTCTCATTTGTGTGGAGAGTAGTGGTGCTTTCAACAGGGCACGTTCTCTGTTGCTGCGAGTACATACATATACCCAGACGACCTCTGTCCCCGCATCCCGACAGGTCAGACTTTACTACATGCTTCAAACAACGTATGTTCACTGCAGCCAACGAAATCGTGTACTTTCCGGCAGTGCCTGCTGTTCCTTCAACGTCTGAAGCGGCTTGTCCATTCGCAGGTGGTGAACATCCAAAGCTCAAGTCCGTGTACGGCCGACGCGGATCGTCGTTTGAAACGCCACGGATGTCAGAAGTGCGAGTCTCTGTGTGCTGCTTCACAAGAGACGTCTGACTCCTGGATGCGTTTGCAATGAAGGGCTGCAGTTCCCGGCCCACATCAACACACATGGAAGCTTCACAAAAGTATTGCTCGCCGTGTCCGCTGAATGACAGGCGAATACCAGCGCATTAGTTTTTCGCGGTAGGCGCGTGAACGAAGTTTGATCGTCTCCGAATGCGTCGCTGCCGAACATTGGGAGAATATCTGTCTGTCGCACATTTCATGGGACTAGTGGAGACACGGTTTACTGAGTTCCAGGCTCTGCTCGTGGGAATAGCTGCACAAATCGACATTGCGCAATGTGTCGCCATGACGCAACGAGAATGGAGAGTGTAATGTGATCGTATCATGCTTTGGAGACTGCCACGAAGCTCCGTCTCACAGGTCGATCTACGTCATGGTGAAGAAAACCCCGCATCTTGCTATTTTCAAAGCTACTTGCTATCACCTGGTGCCAGCCGTACAGTCACAGACATCCGGTAGCTCGTGCTAACCCTTGAGCTGAATGCAAGTTGCTGTCGGGGGATCGACTTCGCAAAAATTACAGCCAGAGATCCTTTGCGGCTGACGAATATAAGCGTTTCTCAAACACCTCCACCACTGCGGACTTGTCTGGTGATACGGATGTACTGAAATGCTCCGCTCAACGGCTGGCGCTCCCGCAACGAAAATGTACCAGGGACAGCGCAACCAGAGTTCATTCAAGCGCCGCTAAGGCTGCGAAAGGCAGCATTGCCGAAAACGCAGGCGACACACTATGCACAAGGAATTGTGTGTTCGCCATTGGCACGTTTCACAGAACGGGCGTTGGACGTAGCGGTTGGCTTCAAGCATGTGAGAGTAATACGT
>JAEOAE010003014.1:0-31040 GCA_036365155.1 Meriones psammophilus
AGAGAACAAGGCAGAGAATTGGAAATCCAATTTAGGGCCAATCCGTGTAGGCTAGGCTTCAGAATGAGGCTCTGATCCTCCTACGCCCCCCCTCAACCACCAGGAATAGTGTGTCACAGTTGTAATCCCAGAACTTGGGGGTAGAAGCAGGTGATCAGAAATTCAAGGCCATTCGCCTGGGCTGCACAGCAAGTAGAAGGCCAGACCGGGTTACTGGAGACTGATTCCAGAACAAAACTCCAAAAAAAAAAAAAAAGACAAAAACAGGAAGAACACAGAACAGAGTATGAGACAATACTTGTAAATTATACATTTCATAAATAATTCTCATACTTTAGAAAAAAAATTTCTGGAACATAAGACTAATCATGCAGTTACTGAGATCAACAATTAATAACTGGGACCTCATGAAATTGGAAAGCTTCTGGAAGGCAAAGGATACTGTCAATAGGACAAAATGAAACCTACAGGGTGGAAAGAACTACCAACCCCACATCAGATACTGAGCTAACACCTGAAATATATAAGGACCTCCAAGACACTAGACACTAGCCAGCCAAATAACCCAAGTTAAAAAATGGGGTGCAGAAACAACAACAATAACCAACACTCAGGGAGCCAAAGGCAGGCAGATCTCTGTGAGTTCGAGACCAGACTGGTCTACAAAGCAAGTCTGGGACACACAAGGCTATACAGAGGAATCCTAACTCAAACAAACAAACATGAAAGTAAAAATGGAGTACAGACCTAAACAGAGAATTCTCAACACAGGAATCTGTAACAGCTGAGAAGCAATTCAAGAAATGCTCAGGTCCTTGGCCATCAGGGGAAATCCAAAAGCAAAACAACTCTGGGATTCCATCTCACCCACCAGAATGGCTAAGATCAAAAACTCAAGCAACAGCACATGCTGGTGAGGCTGTGGAGCAAAGGGAGCACTCCTTCATTGCTGGAGGAAGTGCAAACTTGTACAGCCACTTTGAAAATGGACTTGGCAGTTTCTCAGAAAGATGGGAACACTTCTACCTCAAGACTCAGCTATCCCGCTCATGGGTATATACCCAAAAGAAGCTCCACCTCAGCATGAGGACACTTGCTCAACATCTTTATGACAGTTCTCTTCATGAGAGCCAGTGTTGGCGCACTTTAAAAACTATTTTATTTAGGTTTTTAGATCATTCTTACACCTCTTCCTCCCTGCTCCAACCCAATCATTTCCAACACCCCAAGCCTGGGCAGGAGAGAAGGAATGTCAGTGGGGAGAGGAGGTGTAGTTCTCTTTGGGACTTCCTGCTGGTTAGGATTGTCAGGTTCCTGGCAGTCCAATCTTACTGCAACTCCATACAGGCATGGCTGGTTGATATGTAAGGAGGCTCCCTCTTCTGCAGAGAAACAGAGGAGGAGTGGATGGTTTGTGCTGGGGAGATGGAGGAGAAAGACTGGGAGGAAGAGGAAGGAGAAATTCGGTTGAGATGCAAAGTAAATAAATTAATTTAAAAAAACATCATGGGTATCTTCCGTCCAGGGAGACCCCCTTCCCCTAGGATCAGAGACCAGATGCTCGGATGCAAACAGCAAGAGCCTTTTATTCAGTACACGGATACCCAGGGGCAAAGTCTCTCGGAGGACTTGCGTGCCCTCTGGGTGTAAACCTGGGGTTTTATAGGGTTTCAGAGCAGAAGCCGCGGTTACAGAAGTGAAAAGCATGGTTACAGGGAGCTGATTGGTACATTTAAATGAGACCACAATTTGCGTCAGAGTTTGGCAGGGACACCAAGATACCAGGAACTGGATGGTCGGAGCAGTCATGATGACCCCCTTAACTGCGCCACCTGTTGTTTTCTCAGATCTCCTATCTCAGCTGGAACAGTTCCACAGATGTGGGTGGTTAACACAAGTTGTTTCTTAGCTCAACTGGGGCAGCCTGACTGCAGATATCCTGAGGCGGCACAGCTGGGTTTCTCAGTAATTTTCCAGTTCCCCACCTAGCCTACAGAGTTTCTCAAAACAGTGGTGTATCACAAAATGGCATTAGCTATGTTTAACAAGGTGAGGCGGGGGGTCTTTCATTCCCCCATTTTTCTTCTAACTTAGAATGGAATCTTCCATTCTAGGGCCTAGGAGAGTCAATTTTTGTCCCCTGCTGTTTGAACTGATGATACTGCTGGGTTAACACCAACGCCTGTATGACAGAGGCGGTCTTTCATAAACTGGATCAGCTGGTTTAGGATACAAGGCCGATGGACAGAATCAAAGGATCACAATTAGGGGGCCCATGAGGAGGAGGCGAGCAGTGGTGAACCAGGGGCTTTATTGAACCAGCTCTCGTACCAGTTTTGTCCCTCCTTGAAGAGTTTTCTCTCTGGCTAAGTCTCTCCTAAGCTTGGCCATATTATCTCTAACTAAGCCAGTATGGTCGGCATAAAAGCAGCATTCTTCTTTTAAGGCTGCACACAATCCCCCTTCTTGTAGGAAAAGGATGTCCAGCCCCCTTGGTTCTGTAAGACCACTTCTGACAGAGAGGTTAGGGATTTTTCTAGAGCACTTATTGATTCTTCCAATGCCTGCAAGTCGGTATGCATGGCCTGTTGTAGCTGTCTGAACTGAGTGGTTTCTACCAGAGCAGCAGAACCAGTCCCTACTCCGGCTGCAATTCCCCAACTGTGAGTCCCCCTAGTATCAAGGCCAAGGTTAAAGATACAGGCTCCTAAAGTGCGGGTGATCCCCTCAAAATATTTGTAAGCGTATTCCGATTCATGATAGACAACTTTGGGCCAGAGCTCAATGAGGACACAAAAGTCAGAATTTTGGTTGAGAATTAATGCAGATACACAGGGTGCTAAGCCGGGCTGCAAGCCCAATAGGTCCCCATTGGGGCCCGTTAGGTAGTAGGAGCCGGGTGGATCCTGGAGGTTGAGTTGCAGAGTTTTTGGTGAGTTTGGGGACTGACCCGATACAGGTTCCTCGGCCAGACACCTCAGATAGCGTCAGCTTATGCTGGGAGGTCGGAGTACAGTATGGTGGGGGTGTGGTATAGTTTATAAAGTCCCCGTTATTGCAACCCCTTTGTAATAAGGGGAGTGGAGACCAGGCACAGCCAGCATTCTTGGGTTCTGCTGGGATTAGTGTAGTTAAGTGTCTGGAAGGCTCCCTGTATTAGACCAAGCAGCCTATCACCTGTACTCGGTTGGAAAAGTCGTGGTGTGGGGATACCTAGACTGGCTGGACTCAGAGTTCTGGCAGAGGGCATGGCACGCCAGGTGGGATGGGTAATTTTCAGGTTGGGAGGAGGGGCCCTCAGGTTTGGTAATACTGAGTTAGGCCCGGCGGTTACCTTGGGCCTATCGAGAATCAGCTGGGCGTATTATTCCTCCCTGGTTTCCAATTGTCAGAGGCGCAACCAATTCTCTTTCACGTAACCATCCCTCTTTATATTTTTTCCTTTTGTCGGTAAAAGGTAGAATAAGCTGATTACAGGGTTTGGGAACAGGGACGGGGGTCATCTGTATTGACTGCCCATAAACAGTTGTCAAACTTGGGGTCTCTAGTAAGCTGGATAAGCCCGGTTGAGGTAGGCTTCCAGTCAGTGGCGAACTCCTCACATCCCCATTCTGCACAATAGAGGTCAGTCCTGGTCCCACAATGTTCCCGTCGCCAGGAGAGTCAGAAGGGAGGGACACATATAGAAGTGTACTTTGTGGTTTTCAGTCATGTGTCTGGCTCTGGAATGTGATGGCATGGCCTTAGCTAAATCGAAACTTAGTTCAGGAACCAGGTGTGCAGGGAGCCATCTTGGAAGTTTTGTTAAGAGGGACACCAAATTCATCTAGCAGGACCCAAGTCGAGTTTACAGGAATGTGGGGACTGGGTGTGACAGAGAAACAGGAGGAGAAAGAGTATCAAACTCGGGTGAGTCTTATCTTTAGTGGGTTCTGGGTGCGATGAAGTTTCCATGACAAGGCTGGAGTCTGATCTCGTTCTGTGTCGCGATGGGCTGCTTTGGCGTGGGGCGTGTACCCGCGCTGCGATACCGTCTACCTTAAGGGCTGTGGGTGTCATCAGCAGTGCGGTGTAGGGTCCCTTCAGCGCGGTTCCAGGTTCCTGATCTGATGTCGTCGTACCCAGACCCGTCCCGATCTGGAACCGATGTGGTACCGCAGGTTGATTTAGCTGTCCTCGATGCGCAGCTGCCAGTGGTTTCAGACCTCCCGTTATGCGATTTGCAGAGCCTGCAAATGAGCTTGGAAAGCGTATCAGCAAAAGAGGCTATGTCAGAGTCAAAGAAATGGGCAGCTGGTGGTGGGGCACCATAAAGGATTTCGAAAGGGTGAGTCCATGAGGGCCTGGTGTATTTGGGCCCGATACAATGCTAGAGGAAGGAGGGTCACCCAGTCTCTAGTGCCAGTTGCAAGCGTCAATTTGGTTAAAGTCTCTTAATAGTTCTATTCATCGCTCTACCTGTCCTGAACTCTGGGGTGATGCGCACAGTGTAATTTTCAATCAATCCCCAGCAATGTGGCCACCGACTGACTTACCTGGGAGATGAAAGCAGGGCCGTTATTTGGGCCCAGTGCCTGTGGCATACCATACCTGGGAAAATTTCTTCTAAAAGCTTTTTGGTGACGACTCTGGCAGTTTCATGTTTGGTAGGGTAGGCCTCTACCCATCCAGAAAGTGTCCACAAATACCAGTAGAACCGGTATCCATAGAGTCCAGGTTTTACCTCAGTGAAGTCAATTTCCCAATGGGTGCCAGGCGGTGTCCTCGGACCCTGGTCCCTGAACCTATCTTTATTCGGCTTGCATTTGACAGGGCGCATGCCCGTGCATTTTTCAGTCACTTGTTGTAGAATCTTGTCTCTTTCCAGCAAATAGTGGGAGCTTTCTTCCCTTTCTAGGAGGGTTTCATTTTTTCTGGAACTAAGGTGGGTCAATTGGTGGAGTATTTAATCAGGTCTGAGTCTGTTGTAATGGCCACACAGGCTTTCCTTTAAAGTCAAAACCCCTGCTCAGGACAGTAAGTAGCCCCATTTTTCTTAGGAGAACTTGGTCTTCCTCACTATAGTGGAAGGGGGTTTTGAATGGGGAAACTCTGCCTCGGCCGGCTTTATAGCCAGAAGCTGGGAGGCGTCTGAGTTCCTTCGCATTGCCACTTCGGGCAGTTACATCCGCCAAGCGGTTGCCTCTAGCTTCGGGCTGTCTCCCTTTTTGGTGGCGGGGCAATGGATGATGCTCAATTTTGAGGCAAAAACAACGCTTCAAGTAGGGCCAATATTTCAGTTTTATTTTTGATTTGTTTTCCTTCCAGGGTAAGCAACCCTCTTCTCCGATATATCTCCCCATGGATGTGAGCAGTGGCAAGGCATAGCGGCTATCGGTATAAGCGTTGAGCTTCTTACCTTCTGCCATCCGGAGAGCCTGGGTTAGGGCGATGAGTTCAGCCCGCTGTGCGAAGTGCCAGGTGGTAGGGCCTTAGTCCAAATTACCTTAGTTTCGGTAGTAACCCGCGGCCCCGCTCTCCGTTCTCCGTTGTCCAGAAAGCTGCTCCCGTCGGTGTACCAGGTGAAGTCGGCATCAGGGAGGGGCTGGTCGGTCAGGTCAGGCCGGGTGCCATGTACTTCTGCAAGTATCTGGAGACAGTCATGAGTTTCTGGACCTTCTGGAAGGGGAAGCAGTGTTGCCGGGTTAAGGGCTACCATGGGACCAAAATGTACTCGGTCAGTGTCCAGCAGTAGAGCCTGGTAGTGGGTCATTCGGGCATTGGAAAGCCATCGGCCCGGAGGTTGTTTAACCAGGGCTTCCACATGAGAGAGCCAGAACTGTTATTGGTTGTCCCATAGTCAGCTTGCCAGAGTCTTTAATCAAGAGGGCAATTGCTGCCACCATCCTCAAACAAGGGGGCCATCCTGAGGCCACTGGGTCTAGTTTCTTGGACAGGTAGGCGACTGGGCGCCTCCATGGTCCAAGTTTTTGAGTCAGGACTCCTTTAGCATATCCCTGTTTCTCATCCACAAACAGCTCAAAGGGCTTGTTTAAGTCCGGAAGCCCCAACGCAGGGGAAGTCAGCAGGGCCTCTTTTATAGCTGCATAGGCTCTCTGCTGCTCATCCCCATGTAAAGAAAGTCCCTTGTTTGGTGAGTGGGTAAGCGGCGCAGCCATCTCCATAAATCCTGGGATCCAAAAGCGGCAAAACCCGCAGTACCCAGGAACTCTCTTAATTGTCTCGGGCTTTTGGGCACGGAATTTTTAAATTGTCTGTTTCCGTGCCTTTGTCAACCATCTTTGTCCATCCCTGATCTGATAGCCCAAGTATGTGACCTGCCTCTGACATATTTGGGCCTTTTTAGCTGAGGCCCGGTATCCTAGAGTTTCCAAAGTCCTCAAGAGGGCCTTTGTTCCCTCCTTACATTTTCCTCAGTTTCTGCAGCCAGGAGGAGGTCATCCACATATTGGAGCAAGATTAAAGCAGGGTGATGAACCTAAAATCGGCCAGGGTCGGTGCAACGCCTCATCAAATAAGGTGGGGCTATTTTTGAACCCCTGTGAGAGTCTGGTCCAAGTAAGCTGACTTGATATTCCCAATTCTGGATCCTTCCACTCCAAAGGCAAAAATGGGCTGACTCTGAGGTGGAGCCTCAGACAAAAGAATGCATCCTTAAGGTCTAATACCGTATACCAGGTGTACCTTGGAGGAAGCCCAGTTAACAAATTATATGGGTTGGGAACTGTAGGGTGTATATCCTCCACCCTTTTGTTGACTTCTCTCAAGTCCTGTACGCCAGGCGGTAGTCTTCTGTCCCTGGCTTTTTGACCGGAAGGAGAGGTGTATTCAGGGGATTGACAAGGTACTAAAATGCCTGATCTAAAAGCCTCAGAATGTGAGGCCTAATTCTTGGTAAGCTTCATGCGACATTGGATATTGTTTAATGGAAACGGGAGTTGCTGACGCTTTTAGAGTGACCACCAGGGGTGGCTGGTGAATTGTGAGACCCATTCCTCCCGTTTCTGCCCAAGCTAGGGGGACCTTTTCTAGCCAGACAGTCATTTCTTGCGGCCAAGGCTTTTCAGGCTCATGAAGTCGGTATTCATCTTCCAGGTTTATAGTTAACACATGCAAAGGCTGTCCCTGAGGCCCAGTAATATGGGCCTTAGTCCCCTCAAAGTGGATTTGTGCCCTAAGTTTCATTAATAGATCTCTTCCCAACAGAGGATAAGGGCAATCAGGAACATGTTAGAAGGAGTGGGTCACCTTACCAGTGGCAAGTTGCACTCTTCTTTCAGTGGTCCATCGGTACCTCTTTCCTCCGGTGGCTCCTTGAACCTACGCCGATTTGTCAGTCAAGGGTCCCGGTGAGGTGGTGAGCACCGAATGCTGGGCTCCGGTGTCCACCAGGAAGGTGACGGGTTGCCCCCCCCACATTAAGGGTTATCCTGGGTTCAGGGGGAGGCTCCTGACCCCGACCTCCCTAGTCTTCCAGGTTTAACAGGGTGGCCTGGGGTTTAGGCTTTCGTGGCCCTCTTGGGTTCTTTGGGCAGTCTCAGGCCCAATGCCCTTTTTCCTTGCAGTAGGCACATTGATCTTTGTCTAGTCGTGGACCCCTGCGGTCTCCCAGGCCCTGCCTACCCTGTCTCTGCCCTGTCACTACTGTGGCCAGTAACTTGCTAAATTCCCTATTCCTCTTACGTTCTCTAACATTCTCTCTTTCCTCTGCTTCTCTTCTCAGCCTTTCATCTCTTTCTTCCTGTGTTTCCCTCTTATTAAAAATCCGCTCTGCCTCCTTCAATAAATCCTGTACTGTACTTTCTCTTAAGTTTTCAAGCCTCTCTAACTTCTTTCTAATATCTGGGGCAGACTGCCAGATGAAGGACATGGCTATGTTGGTTGCCTGATCTGGGTCTTCTGGATTGTAGGGAGTGTACATACGGTATGCCTCCTTGAGTCATTCTAGAAAAGCGGAGGGGGATTCCTCAGGTTTCTGGGTCACTAACTTAACCTGAGCCAAATTAGTAGGGCGCCTTGCAGCCCCACGGAGACCCGCTATAAGCAACTGGCGATAGAGGCGTAGGTGTTCCCTACGCGCTCAGTGGAGAAGTCCCAATTAGGTCGTTCCAAAGGAAAGGCGGCGTCTATTCTGTGTGGCAGTTGGGTGGGCTGTCCATCGTCTCCTGGGACATTTTGCGTGCTTCAGGACGACCGCTGTTTTTCCTCGGTGGTCAATAGTGTCTGGAGCAACTGTTGGCAATCGTCCCAGGTGGGCTGATGGGTCACTAGAATAGACTCGATCAGTGCTGTGAGCCTAGAAGGGTCCTTTGAAAAAGCGGGGTTATTATTTTTCCAATTGTATAAGTCAGGGGGAAAGGGCCAGTATTGGAGTTGGCGGTCAGGCCCCGTCCCCGGAAAGGCCTGAGAGGAGGAGGATCGGGAGGGGCTTCCGGCGCCCCCTCAATCGTCCCGCCAGTAAGTTCTTCCTGGGGTTCTCGTTTGGTGGCTGCCCCTCTGGTTCCCGAGCGGGGTCTGGGTTTCTGTAAGGAGGGGCTGTTCAGTCAAAAGGTCCCAAGAGGGCCATCATCTGCCGGCAGTACCGGGGTGTCTTCTTCAGGAGGTCTCCTCTGGAGCTGGTTTCGTGAGGACCAGGTAAAGTGTAGAGTTAACTGGGGTTGGAACTAGAGGGGGAGGAAGGGAGGGGGCAGAAGGGGTGGGTTTGGGCAGGGAAAGAAGGAAAGGCTTCACCCATGGTGGGGGATCTTTGACCAGAGATTCCCATGTGATGATATAGGGAACCTGGTCAGGATGTCCATGGGGTCCAGGATCCATGACTTTAGCCTTTACCTGTAAAATAATTTCTAGGTTAAAGGTGCCATCTCAGATGAACAGAAGATGTCCCACTTTCCCTTTCGCACCTCCACTGAAAGGTTGTGAGCGATGTCACGAACTTCCTTGAAGTGCTGTAAAGTTAAACTTTTGGGAGTAGTGATAGTTTGTCCCATATTTTCAGATAGATAGAAAACACTTATTACACTTACTACAAAAATTAGACAAAACACGACACAAGCCGCGCGGCACGAGATCGGCTCAAAACTGAGAGCCAAAATTCAGATGGAGACTGTGTTGGAGGTCCGGTTCCTCCGTCTCCCAAATGAAGCACGTAGCCTTCGGACAGGGGCGAAGCCCCGAAAAGTCCGGATTGGCTCGTGCTTCCAAACGGACAGGAGCCGAGAAATCGGCTCCCTCCCCACCAAATGGGAACCGAAAAATCCGCTCCCTACAAACACTCCTGAGACGTCTCCCAGGAGCTGCGGAAAGAAAGTCCGAGCTCGTCAACTCCTTTCGATTTCCGCCCAATACAAATGGCTTGGGCTAAGCCTCAAAACTCAGACTGCCACGAAAAACCAGGATGAGCGTTCACACACATGCACGACAGAAAACACCGAACACAGAAACCAACTGACACACAGACGAATGAGTTGTTGCCGGCAGTCTTACCTCCCGAATTTGGGTCGTGGTCCCTGGGTGGGGTCTCAAATCCCGCTGGGCCCCCAAATGAAAGACCCCGATGGGTATCTTCCATCAGGAGACCCCCCTTCCCTAGGATCAACGAGACCAGATGCTTCGGATGCAAACAGCAAGAGCCTTTTATTCAGTACACGGATACCCGGGCGGCAAAGTCTCTCGGAGGACTTGCGGCGCCCTCTGGTGTGTAAGCTGGGGTTTTATAGGGTTTCAGAGCAGAAGCGGTTACAGAAGCGAAAAGCATGGTTACAGGGAGCTGATTGGTACATTTAAATGAGACCACAATTTGCGTCAGAGTTTGGCAGGGACACCAAGATACCAGGAACTGGATGGTCGGAACGGTCATGATGACCCCTAACCGTGGCCGCCACCTGTTGTTTTTCTCAGATCTCCTATCTCAGCTGGAACAGTTCCACAGATGTGGGTGGTTAACACAAGTTGTTTCTTAGCTCAACTGGGGCAGCCTGACCGCAGATATCCCGAGGGGGCGGCACAGCTAGGTTTCTCAGTAATTTTCCAGTTCCCCACCTAGCCTACAGAGTTTCTCAAAACAGTGGTGTATCACAAAATGGCGTTAGCTATGTTTAACTTAAGGTGAGGCGGGGGGGGGGGTCTTTCAACTTTCCATCCCCAATGCTCACATGGCAGCTCATAGCTGTCTGTGTCTCCAGTCCAATAGGCTCTATTGCCCTCTCCTGTTCTCTGGAGGCATTACACAGGAACCGTTCACTGACAAACATGCAGGAAAAACACTGTGCACATAAATAGATAAATAGATAGATAGATAGATAGATAGATAGATAACATCCTAAAACAATAAATATGTCTGGGCGTTGGAGAGGTATATTCCTTTAATGCCAACAATTGGGAGGCAGTTCTAGGCCAGCCTAGAATATCAAGACAACTCCGGCTACACAAAGAAACAGTCTTGAGAGAAAAAAGAAAGAAAAAAGAAAAGATTTATGAATACAATCCCAGTGATTGGATGGTGAAATCTGGAAAATCAGTTCAAGCTCAGCCTTAACTGTGTAGGGGTTTTGAGAGCAGTTTGTCTCAGCCCCTGCCTCACTCAACGTGAGATGCCCGGTGGGTAATCAGTGCATGGGAAGATACTCTGGCTTGGTGTATATGTATGTGTGTGTGTGTGTGTGTGTGTGTGTGTGTGTGTTTGTGTGTGTATTTTTTTTCATATATACCAGAGAGAGAGAGTACTTGCTTAATATAAATGACATCCTGGGATGGACCAGACCACCAGCACCATCACACCACACCACCAAACCATCCAGACCCCTCCATCCCAATCCCACCCAGTGTCACCCACCCCACCCCTTGCAAGCACACACACACACATACTCACAAAGGCTCAACAGTCATCAGATAATGCAAATTAGAGCCACAACAATGGAGCTGCAGCGACTCTTCAGTCCTTAAGAGAACTTACTGCTCTTAAGAGGACCCAGATTTCAAAGACTCATGTGGCTTGTAATAGCATTTCCACTCTAGTTTCAGGGAATCTGTCGCCCTCTTGTGGACACCACCGGCACCAGGATTGCACAGGATTCAGACATTCATGCAGGCAAAACATCCTTACACAGAAGACAAGAGTAAAGTTTAGTGGGGACATTTCGTTTTGAGACTGTGATGCACCTGTTTCAGCCTTTAGGAAGGGTTTTGAATGTTTTTTTTTTTTTTCATTTTATTTAATAAATCTTGTTCGCTGCTGTTTTCCTGTTGTTTGTTTTGGTGGTGGTGTTTCGAGACATGATCTCTCTAAGTAGCCCTAGCTGGCCTGGGATTCACTCTTTGGACCAGGGTGGACACAAACACACAGAGCTCTCTGCCTTCTGAAATGCTGGGATTGTTGTTGCGGTTTCGTTAGGTTTTGTGTTAGAGACAGGGGCCAGTGCAAGTGGCATTTGTTACTTTGTGGTTCTTTTTCCCACTCTTTACCCCTCCAGTTCCACTCCCTAACACCAGCCTGAAGGAGAACAAGGATGGATGGAGGGAGGAGTTAGGAAAATCCTCTCTCTAATTCCTTTCCTTTTGTTTCTTCTTTGACTTTGCTCCTAGCAAACCACAACCAACCTCCCTAAATGACCAACCAGGGCCACGCAACCTTGGGAGGGGGGTCTCACGTTTCCATGCCCTTTGAAAAGTTCCCAGAATTCTGAATGTCACACAGTCACAGAAAGGAGACATCCTCAGCTACAAGCCTGAGGCCAATCCTAGCCAGCTGCAGCAGTCTGCAGCAGCCTCACATCCAGACCCCTGGGATTAAAAACGTTCTCATACAATTCCTTTGCTTCCAAAGAAGCCAACATTGTCACCGCAGTCTATAACCTGCTACGTAGACCCAGCTGGGCTGGCACTCACAGAGATCCCCCTGCCTCTGCCTCCTGAGTGTTGGGGTTAACTGTGTCACCATGGCTGACAAGGGTTGTTTTTCAATACTGGGAATTGAATCCAGGGCCTCGTGCATGGCAGGAAAGCACTCTAACAACTGAGCTCCTGCACCACATGGTAATTTTAGGTCTGTTTTCCTTTGTTTTGTTTTGAGACCGGTCACGTGTACTCCAGGCTTCCCTCACATTCACAATTACCTTGGTTTTCGTATGTTCGCAAAGGATGAGCAACCATCACTGCACAAAAAACAGAAGGGGCAGAGTTTCTGCAGAGATGGCTCAGAGGTTCAGAGCACTGGCTGCTCCTCCAGAGATCTCTGAATTCAATTCCCAACCACCACATGGTGGCGCTGTCTTGTGGCGGGCAGGTGTACCTGCAGACAGAACATTGGATACAGGATCAATCAATAAATCTTTTTTAAAAATTACAAAAAATCCCTCCACACCATTTTGATTTTTGTTTGTTTGCTTTTTGATACAGGGTTTACTCTGTGTGGCCTTGGCTGTCCTGGATTCAGTTTTCACACCAGGTTGGCCTCGAAATTGCAGAGACCCTCCTGCCTCTGCCTTCCAGAGTGCTGACATTACAGGCATGGGCCCCTGTGCCCAGCCTGGTTGGTTTCTTTGTTTGTTTGTGTGTGTGTTTGAAACTGGTTTCTCTAGGCATACCCCAGCTGGCCTTGAACTTGTGATCTTCCTGTCTCACCTTACCAAATGGAGGAGGTACAGGTTTTGGCCACTCTGCCTGACACGCTACTCTCTCTCTTTGCTTTCTTTGGTATTGAGGACTGAACCAGGGCATCACAAATGTCTACCAACTGAATTATCTCCCAGCTTTTCTGAGTTCCTGCCTAGGCCTCCAGAGTTCTTTGAGTGCTGAGAGCCCCAGCACACACAGCAAACATCACCTCTTTCTTGCTTGTCTGTTTTTGGTTCTCAAGACAGGGTTTCTCTGTGTAGCTCTGGCTATCCAGGAACTCACTCTAGAGACCAGGCTGGCCACAAACTCAAGAGATCCACCTGCTTCTACTACCTGAGTGATGGGAATAAAGGTGTACGCCACCATTGATTAGCCACACATCACGTCTCTTTAACTGGTGATGAAAAATACCTTTTTTTTTTTTTTTAAAGATGATTGATATAGCCATTTAGAATATAAAATAAAACAAAATTGAATGTAATGTAAAATCTAGTGTAAGGGTATGAAGTTACGGGGGCAGAGTTCCTGTGGTGACCCAGGCCTTTAACCCCAGAACCAGAGAAAGAATTCAGTAAATAGATATTCATTCCAGACCAGCCAAGGCCAATACAGGGAGCAAGTCTGACATGATGGTACCTGCCTGTGATCCCAGCACCTGGGAGGCAGACACAGGCAGATCTCTGTGAGTTGAGGATAGCCTGGTCTATAGACTTCCAGGACTGCCAAGGCTACACAGAGAAACCCTGTCTCAAAACAACAACAACAAAAGATAAAATTAAACAAAACACGTCTTCTACTAGAATACATTATTTTTGGTTCCCACCAGTAGTTTACAAAATTACTCAAACATAACTTCATAGTTCAGGTAAAAGTTTGGACTGAAAACTTTATATAGAACACACGTTCAGGAGCAGCACTATGGTTCAACTGGTCAAGTTGCTTGCCATCAAGCCTGGACCTAGGTTCAATTCCCGGGACCCACATGGTGGAAGGAGAAAAATAGTTATTGCTATTGAGGCTGACTCAAACCTTCACATCTAAACACACTCCCCCAACCCACCCAAAAAGCACATAGAGAATAAATGTAATAAAGAATGTTAAAGTTTTATTCATTTTAAATTTATTTGGGGTTACAAACAGCTGTTAGCACAAGACATGATCGGGGAGGGTGTTGTTGGAATTTAATATTTACTATTGATTTATCTTTTAGTAAAACAGCAGTTAATTCTAAACCAGCTGTATACCCAAATCACCACACAGAGACTAGGATTTCTTTAATTAACCTAGAGCACAATGCTGGGCAATAATTACTCCATCCTAAACCTCCAAGCCCGCATAGTTTCCTACCATTCAGATTCACCCATTATACTTGCTTTCAGTCATATCTTAGGTCAGGTTCATCTCTCCATAGGGTTCCAAGACCTCTCCTCCAGATTTTCTCCACTCCACTCTCCCTGCTTCCTTCCTCTTCCTCACACTCTGGACCAGGAGATCCCACCCTATCCTCTCCATTGCTCACCAATGTGGCTGGTTGTTTTTATTGACAACACAGAGAACAAATGGTAGCATGTTTACAAAAAGGTGAGACAGGTGATGCTTAGAATAAGTATCACAATGCAATGTCCAGATTGACACCAGATAGTTGGGGAGAGAAATCAGCATTTGAATGAACAAGGGTAAATTGTATATACATTCCAAAAGAACATTATACCAGCAACCAGCATTTGATAGAACAAGGCAAGAGAATTGGAAATCCAATTTAGGGCCAATCCGTGTAAGGCTAGGCTTCAGAATGAGGCTCTGATCCTCCTATGCCCCCCCTCACCCACCAGGAATAGTTGTCACAGTTGTAATCCCAGAACTTGGGGGTAGAAGCAGGTGATCAGAAATTCAAGGCCATTCTCCTGAGCTGCACAGCAAGTAGAAGGCCAGACCGGGTTACTGGAGACTGATTCCAAAACAAAACCCTAAAAAGACAAAAACAGCAAGTAGAAGGCAAGACCAGGTGCCGGGGCCAGCCGGGCAGAGTCGAACGGTTCTTGAGTTGGGTGTGAGGATTAAAATTAATAAAATAAACACACAACACACAGGAAACTTTTAAAAGATCCAGACTGGACAGCCATAGCAAAAGGCAGACTGCTGAAGCAAGCAGTGCCAGCAGCCAGTCTCCAGTGCTGCCTCCTCCTCTGCCTCCAGCCTTCTGACCACTTTATTAATTTTGAGGAGTTACTTTAGCCAGTAAAACATCTCAGAACAATAGGTTAATTTGCATAAGGAGCCTGAGGAAAAGGTGTAACCCTCAGAAGCTAACCCACCTGTTGTCACAAAGAAAAGGAGATGGACTTGCAAGTTCTCCTCAGCTATAAGCCTGAGGCCAATCCTAGCCAGCTGCAGCAGTCTGCAGCAAACCCACATCCAGACCCCTGGGATTAAAATGAAAAGAGGTTCTCATACAATTCCTGTGCTTCCAAAGAAGCCAACATTGTCACCGCAGTCTATAACCTGCTACATAGACCCAGCTGGGCTGGCACTCACAGAGATCCCCCTGCCTCTGCCTCCTGAGTGTTGGGGTTAACTGTGTCACCATGGCTGACAAGGGTTGTTTTTCAATACTGGGAATTGAATCCAGGGCCTCGTGCATGGCAGGAAAGCACTCTAACAATTGAGCTCCTGCACCACATGGTAATTTTAGGTCTGTTTTCCTTTGTTTTGAGACAGGTCACGTGTAGTCCAGGCTGCCCTCACATTCTTCTTAGCCAAGGCTTTGAACCTCTGATCCTCCAGTGTCCACCTTCCAAGGGCTGGAATGAAAGGCAGGAAACACCCAGCCTGGTTGCCTGTGGTGTTTCTCTCCCTCCTCTTTTCCCCTTTCTGAGAAAATCGTTTTACTGTGGGTTTTTATGTATGTTTGTAGCTGCACGCATTCAGACAACACAGGACATCTTGTGGAGTTGGATTAGTTCTCTCTGTTGTTGTTGTTTTGAGACAGGGTTTCTCTGTGTAGCCTTGGCAGCCCTTTACCCATTTGGCCATCTTGCCAGCCTCCCTGGAATATTTCTCCTACCAAAAAGTCTGTAATGATAAAGCACCTTACGTTCTGTTTGGTGTAGATGGATTTAAAGGTTTATGGTCCTACAGACCACGTACCTAGAGATTCAGTCCATTACAGTTCATAATTACCTTGATTTTAGTATGTTCTCAAAGGATGAGCAACCATCACTGCACAAAAAACAGAAGGGGCAGAGTTTCTGCAGAGATGGCTCAGAGGTTCAGAGCACTGGCTGCTCCTCCAGAGATCTCTGAATTCAATTCCCAACCACCACATGGTGGCGCCGTCTTGTGGCGGGCAGGTGTACCTGCAGACAGAACATTGGATACAGGATCAATCAATAAATCTTTTTTAAAAATTACAAAAAAATTCCTCCACACCATTTTGATTTTTGTTTGTTTGCTTTTTGATACAGGGTTTACTCTGTGTGGCCTTGGCTGTCCTGGATTCAGTTTTCACACCAGGTTGGCCTCGAAATTGCAGAGACCCTCCTGCCTCTGCCTTCCAGAGTGCTGACATTACAGGCTTAGGTCCCTGTGCCCAGCCTGATTGGTTTCTTTGTTTGTTTGTTTGTTTGTGTGTTTGAAACTGTTTTCTCTATGTGTACCCCACCCCTGGGTGGCCTTGAACTTGTGATCTTCCTGTCTCACCTTACCAAATGGAGGAGGTACAGGTTTTGGCCACTCTGCCTGACACGCTACTCTCTCTCTTTGCTTTCTTTGGTATTGAAGACTGAACCAGGGCATCACAAAGGCTCTACCAACTGAATTGTCTCCCAGCTTTTCTGAGTTCCTGCCTAGGCCTCCAGAGTTCTTTAAGTGCTGAGAGCCCCAGCACACACAGAAATTATCACCTCTTTCTTGCTTGTCTGTTTTGTTTCTCAAGACATGGTTTCTCTGTGTAGCTCTGACTATCCGGGAACTCACTCTAGAGACCAGGCTGGCCACAAACTCAAGAGATCCACCTGCTTCTAATTCCTGAGTGATGGGAATAAAGGTGTACGCCACCATTGATTAGCCAAACATTACTTCTCTTTAACGCATTATGAAAAATACTTAAAAAAAAAAGGATGATTGATATAGCCACTTAGAATGCAAAATAAAACAAAAATTGAATATAGTGTAAAATCGAGAGTTAAGGGTATGAAGTTACAGGGGCAGAGTTCCTGTGGTGACCCAGGCCTTTAACCCCAGAACCAGAGAAACAATTCAGTGGATAGCTCTTCATTCCAGACCAGCCAAAGCCAATACAGGGAGCAAGTCTGACATGGGGGTACCTGCCTGTGATCCCAGCACCTGGGAGGCAGAGACAGGCAGATCTCTGTGAGTTGAGGACAGCCTGGTCTATAGACTTCCAGGACTGCCAAGGCTACACAGAGAAACAGAGACTGCCAAGGCTACACAAAACAACAACAACAAAAGATAAAATAAAACAAAACACCTCCTCTACTAGAATACATTATTTTTGGTTCCCACCAGTAGTTTACCAAATTGTGCATTATTCAAACATAACTATAGTTACGGTAGATGTTAGCACCGAAAACTTTATATAAAACACACGTTCAGGAGCCAGCATGATGGTTCAACTGGTCAAGTTGCTTGCCATCAAGCCTGGACCTAAGTTCAATACCCGGGACCCACATGGTGGAAGGAGACAAATGGTTATTGCTATTGAGGCTGCCTCAAACCTCCACATCTAAACACACTCCCCGAACCCACCCAAAAAAACACAGAAAGAATAAATGTAATAAGGAATTTTAAAGTTTTATTCATTTTAAATTTATTTGGGGTTACAAATAGCTGTCAGCACAAGACATGATTGCAGAGGGTGTTGTTGGAATTTAATATTTACTATTGATTATCTTTTAGTAAAGCAGTGGTTATTCCTAAAGTGCTGTATACCCAAATCACCACACAGAGACTAGGATTTCTTTAATTAACCTAGAGCACAATGCTCTAGGTTAATTACTTCATCCTAAAGAATAGTTTAGGCAATAGTTACTCCATCCTAAACCTCCAAGCTCTCATAGTTTCCTACTATTCAGATTCACCCATTATACTTGCTTTCAGTCATATCTTAGGTCAGGTTCATCTCTCCTGGGGTTCGAAGACCTCTCCTCCAGATTCTCTCCACTCCATTCTCCATGCTTCCTTCCTCTTCCTCCCTCTCTGGACCAGGAGGTCCCACCTTATCCTCTCCATTGCTCAGCATTGTGGCTGGTTGTTTTTATTGACAATACAGAGAACAAATAGTGGGGGAGAGAAATCAGCATTTGAATGAACAAGGGTAAATTGTATATACATTCCAAAAGAACATTATACCAACAGCCAGCATTTGAGAGAATAAGGCAAGAGAATTGGAAATCAAATTTAAGGCCAATCCCTGTAAGGCTAGGCTTTAGAATGAGGCTCTGATCCTCCTACGCCCCCCCTCACCCACCAGGAATAGTGTGTCACAGTTGTGATCCCAGCACTTGTGGGTAGAAGCAGGTGATCAGAAATTCAAGGCTATTCTCCTGGGTTGCACAGCAAATAGAAGGCCAGACCGGGTTACTGGAGACTGATTCCAAAACAAAACCCAAAAAAGACAGAGTATGAGACAACATTTGCTTAGTAAGTACATGCTTAGTAGGAGGAGGCTCTGGGTTCAACAGTCACTGCCAAATAAATAAATAAATAAATGGTGAAACCAATACTTAAAATGGGGAGAAGGTCTAAGTCAACTTGGTACCTAAGAGGAGAGCTAGCTCTGGGATCAAGAGTACTTACAGCCTGTTCTTCCAGAGGACTCACTTTCCATCCTCAGTGCTCACATGCCAGCTCATAGCTGTCTGTGTCTCCAGTCCAAGAGGCTCTATCGCCCTCTCCTGTTCTCTGTGGGCATTACACACACCGTTCAATGACAAACATGTAGGCAAAACACTCCTGTACATAAAATTTAAATAAATAAATAAATAAGATCCTTGAGACCTGGGCCAGTGCAGGTGGTCTTTGCTACTTTGTGGTTCTTTTTCCTACTTTTTACCTTCCCAGTTTTACTCTCTAACACCAGCCCCGAGGGAAACTAGGATAGAGGCTGGGAGAGGAGTTAGGAATATCCTCTCTCTAATTCCTGAAACAATAATCATGAGCTGGGCCTTGGAGAGGTATATATGCCTTTAATGCCAGCATTTGGGAGGCAGTTCAAGGCCAGCCTAGATTTTCAAGACAACTAGGGCTACACAAAGAAGTCTTGAGGGGAAAAAAAAGAAATTAAAAAAAAGATTTATGAATACAATCCCAGTAATTGGATGGTGAAATCAGGAGAATCAGTTTAAGGTCAGCCTTAGCTGTGTAGGGGTTTTGAGAGCAGCTTGTCTCAGCCCCTACCTCAGTCAGAGATGCTGGTTGCTAATCAGTGCATGGGAAGATACTCTGGCTGGGCATGTATATATATATATATGTGTGTGTGTGTGTGTGTGTGTGTGTGTGTGTGTGTGTATTTTTCATACATATACCGGTGAGAGGGTGCTTGCTTAATATGCATGAGGTCCTGGGATGGACCAGACAACCAGCACCATCACACCACACCACGAAACCAATCCTGCCCCAACCCCTCCATCCTCATCTCACCCCGTGTCCCTCCACCTAACCCTTTGCAAGCACACACACACACATACTCACACAGGCTCAACAGTCATCAGAGAATGCAAATTAGAGCCACAGTAATGGAGCCAGAGCGATTCTTCAGTCCTTACTGCTCTTAAGAGGACCCAGATTTCAAAGACTCATGTGGCTTGTAATAGCATTGCCACTCTAGTTTCAGGGACTCTGTCGCCCTCTTCTGGACACCACGGGCACCAGGTTTGCACAGGATTCAGACAATGTATTTAATAAATCTTGTTCTCTGCTGTTTTCCTGTTGTTTGTTTTGCTGGTGGTGTTTTGAGACAGGATCTCTCTAAGTAGCACTAGCTGGCCTGGGTGTCGGGAGCCGCGACTCAGCGGCCTGCTTTGATTTTTAAATCTCAGCAGAGAGATGGCTTTTAGCAGGCCTTTACTAATGGCAGAGGAGAACTTGCAAGTCCATCTCCTTTTCTTTGTGACAACAGGTGGGATAGCTTGTGAGGGTTACACCTCTTCCTCAGGCTCCTTGTGCAAATTAACCTATTGTTCTGAGATGTTTTACTGGCTAAAGTAACTCCTCAAAGAATAAAGTGGTCAGAAGGCTGGAGGCAGAGGAGGAGGCAGCACTGGAGACTGGCTGCTGGCACTGCTTGCTGCAGCAGTCTGCCTTTTGCAAAAGCTGTCGAGTCTGGACCTTTAAAAAGTTTCCTGTGTGCTGTGTGTTTATTTTATTAATTTTAATCCTCACACCCGACTCAAAAACCGTTCGACTCTGCCCGGCTGACCCCGGCAAATTGGCGCTCGGACGTGGGACTTGAGATACAGGGAATCAGTGAAGGACACCGCTGTTTGGCTGGCAAGCTCGCATTAAATAGAAGGGGAGCGGTGAGTAAATCCCAGGATAAAAATAGGACAAGGCATTAGCCTAGTGTTTTCTTTATGGAACTTAATTAAAGGTAGTCTGTGTACGTAACAGGAAACTGAGAAAGCTAAACTTTCAGGCTCAGAGAGAAGGAGGTTAGAAAGATGGCAGGCTTCAAGAGAAAATGTTATTATACCATCAGCTCCTCCACAGGAGTTATATTTCCCTTCTGATGACAATAATTTCTTGCCAGAAGGAGACTTTGAGGAAGACTTGCAACCTAATGAGGTTGCAGAGTTGGAGGAAGAACCAGATCAGCACTATTCTGAGAGATACCCTCCAGTTCAGGCTATGCATGTTAAAAAGCGTAAGCCTTGGAAAAAAGAAATTAAAAGACTGGAGTGGGGCTTGGAGGAAATAAACAGAAAAATTGGAGCATTAACTATTAGGGAAAATGAAGCTCAATCTCCCACTCCAACTCCATCATTGGTGAAAGGCTTAGGTCCTCCTTCTGGGAATGCTACAGTTTCAATGGCCCAGAAGGCAAGGGGACCTTTTCCTTTGTCCACTGTACAAACATCTGTATCTGCTTTACAAGCTTCTTTACAAGAAGCCAGGCAGAATGGAGAAGATGTATCTGAGTTTTACAGTTTTCCAGTTTTGGAGCAACCCGATGGACACGGTAATATGGTGAGAGTCCATGCTCCTATACCTTTAAACAGATAAGAGAATTAAAATCTGTATGCTCCCCAATATGGACCTACAGCGCCTTTTACCTGGCTCTGCTGAAATCCATGTCTACTGAGGCTCTCTGCCCAGGGGACTAGAAACAGCAAAGAGCATGCTTATCAGGAGGAGATAATTTATTATGGAAGTCAGATTTTGCAGAGCATTGTCAAGCTACAGCTGAACTTAATCGAGCTCAGCAAATTCCTATAACTTATGACATGCTTGCTGGAGAAAGAATCTACAGGGAAATAGGACAACAATTGGATTTTGATGTGGCCGTTTATGCTCATGTCAATACTGCTGCCGGAGGGAACTGGAATAAGCTTCCACAAGCAGGTAGACAGGTAAAGGATTTGTCTAAAATCTGTCAGGGACCTGATGAGTTATTTCAAGATTTTGTGGCAAGATTAATGCAAGCAGCAAACAGACTTATAAGTGATAAGTCTGGATTGTTATTAGTGAAACAATTGGCTTATGAAAATGCTGACAGTGCTTGCCAAGCAGCCTTGAGACCAAAGGCCAGGATTGGGGTACTACGTTACAGACAATAGTACTCATCCAAATAATTAGGTTAATAACAGCTAAAATTCAAAGCTCTCTGGCTGCAAGGTATTTGTCAGTTCTTTCTGGTAAGGGTCTGCCAATTTATTAAAACTTCAACTAAAATAACCAACTGGGCTTTGTTTGTTACAGATATAAATTGGCTAAGACCCCATTTAAAATTAACAGGAAAACTAAAACCACTTTTTTGACATTTTGAAAGGAGAGGCTAATCCTTTGTCAAAAGAAAACTTACCAAAGAAGCTCGTGATGCTTTGCAAAAGATAGAATTAGCTATTGATAAACAACATGTTCAATATATTGATTATTCAAAAGAATGGGGTGCATATATTTTGGCTACTGTTCATACTCAACTGCTGTATTGTGGCAAGAAGGACCATTATTATGGTTGCACCTGCCTGTGTCTCCTGTTTGAGTTCTGACACCATATTATGAAGCAGTGGCTAGTTTAGTTCAAATGGCTCGCTCAGAATCTAAGTAAATATTTCGGTAGAGAGCCCTCCTTAATTGAGTCCTTTTTACCAAACAGCAAGTAGATTGGTTATTTCAAAATGTAGATTGTTGGGCAATAGCTTTTGCTCATTATTTAGGACGTATTGATAATCATTATCCAAAACATAAATTACTTCAATTTGCCAATGAGCATGCTTTTGTATTTCCTAAAATAATTAAACAAAAGCCATTACCTCAAGGTCCAACAGTATTCACTGATGGATCTTCAAATGGAAAAGCTGCTTATGTACTAGGGGAACAAACTTTTGTTTTGCAAGCATTGCCAGCCTCAGCTCAAGTTGTAAAATTACCAGCTGTTGCTGCAGTCTTTAAAAATTTGGCTTCTACCTCTTTCAACTTGTATACTGATATCCATTACAAGATCTATCTAGAGAGATTCAACAAAGTATTTGGAGCCGTGTGTAGCCTTGTTACAAAGGGCATATATTAGAGCTCATTCAGGGCTTCCTGGACCTTTAACTTTAGGAAATGATTTGCAGATCTAGCCACACGTTTGGTTAGATTAACTCAACAAGAATTGGCTCAAAATTCTCATGCATTACATCATCAAAATAGCAAGAGCTTAAGAAAACAATTTAATATTACCAGAGAAGCCACCAAACATGTTATAAGTCATTGCTTAAAGTGTCTTGCTACAAAAGGTATACAACGGTATACCTTCCATTAATATAAGTCATAAAACGGGCATTCCATGTAATTTCCAGGGCCAAAATATTATAAAACGAGCCCATGGATCTCTTAAAAGCCAATTGCAAAAAATAAAAAAGGGGGGAGTCATATCCCCAAATATTAATTATGCTCTCTTTATTTTAAATTTTTTAAAGGTGGATACACAAGGCCGTTCTGTGGCTGATCAATTGTGGCATCCTTATATCAAAGATAATTTTGCCCAAGTAAAATGGAAAGATCCAATTACTGGATTATGGCAGGGCCCCGACCCTGTATTAATATGGGGAAGAGGGCATGTTTGTGTTTTTCCACAGGACGCAGAGGGAGCCAGGTGGATCCCAGAGAGGCTGGTACAGTTTGCAGTTGTTCCCAAAAAGAAGATGTTCCCTCTGCAGACAACCATAAACTCTGCCTGACCTAGACTGAAAAGCTGCATTGGACCTAAGCTCCTGACACCGCTTTTGCTTCATTCTGCTCCTGGGAGAAGACATCATGAAGAAAAACCTCTTATATAATAAACTGGACTTGACTGTTTTGCTACAAACTTCAACAAAATCTAGAGAGAACTAACTGTGAAACTTTAATCTGGCTCTGGTTTTCAGCAGAGCAAAACAGACTTGCTTCAGGAACTCTTGGGGGGCCTGTAACTGCCTATGTAAATTCTCCTTTTGTTTTGCTGCTTTGAGATGTTAAGCTTTCAAATGGTTCTGTTTGCTTGACAGCCTTTTACTGTGGTTCTGTGAGACCCCTATAGGTTACAAAGTTAGCCTAACCCTTTCATTTCCCCTTCTCCTTGTAACTGCTTAAATCATGAAGCAGCTGCAGAGTGAGAATTTTATCTTAAAATTTTTTTTCTTTTGACTCAACATTTCAGCCTGTAGAATGGGACAATGGGCGATGATCCGTCTTCTGGAATTTCTTCATGCTGATGATGGATCGTTGAAATCTCAGTTTAAAAAGAGGCTGAAATGCTGGTCAAAAGTTGGGGAGATACATGGGTAAAGATTACTAGGAGCCAGTCAAAGGCTGGTCAATGAGGCAGTCCTTAACAGTCTCTGGTTAGTTGATCAATTGAAGAGACAGGAGCAGTCATGTCAGCTTCCATCAAGTCCAGATTTCAGTTTGCAGCCCAGAGTCAACCAGGTGAAAATCTGCTGAGACAAATTCAGACTAGAGACAAGTTAAGATTTGTCTGTTAAATGGAAAAAGTGAGAATCCCAACACCAGGGAAAAACTCTTCTGGGATCCATTTGAGCTATGCCAGATCTAGGTCTCATGACTTTTTTGATTTTTATAAACTCATATGAATTTTTGGTATACAAAAGGAAACTCAGAAAAGTAACATATCAGCAAATCTAATACAGCAACATTTTGAGAGTAACAGATAAAAACTATATCCAACAGAATTGGTATCAGTCAGCTGTTTGTTTTATATCTTTTATAAACAACTTAAGTGTGTCCATGTGGTAGCCTTTTTGGAGTTAACGGCATCTGAGCAGCGGAACTCAGCCTCTTGGCTATTTTTCAAAGTCCAGTCTCTCACAGACTGACCTTGGTGGTCTTACAGCGGACTGCTCTGACCCTGAGAAACTCCGTGCAACCATAGTAACCAGACAGCAGGCTCTGTGCAACCTTGAGTAAACCCTCCTATATTTTGGCTAAGTAAAATTGCCTGCGTGAGAAACTGCTTGTACTTTTTTTTTAACTTAAGTATTAACCTGGCGTTCATTAAATTGACACTTTGATCAGTATGTAGACGAACATTTTTTAGATTTTTATAACCTGAACTCCTATATCCTCAGACCCTATATAAACGTTATATATTTTTTTAATTTAACTATTATTATAAGACATTGGCAACTGATTTAAAGCCTGTGAGCAGGGTAAAACTGTTTTTTTCTTTTATACAAAAGATATAGTACCTAGTAGTTTTAACTAACTAATGAACTGTCCAATGAGCTGATAGTGAACCTAACTGTCTGCTCTTTAGCTGCCAAGTTACTGTTAACTAAGCCTAGCCTTTCAGCCTAGCCATCAATGTGATCAGAGACCTGAGAAGGATAAATTATGAGCTAAGTAAATGTACCAATCAAAATAACATAGATGACTAGTTAGTCCATCACCTAGGCAGTGTCCCTGGCTCGTGTGGTCTCCTGGCTTTCTGAGCAGAGGCAGTCCAGCCATCAGGCATAGAGGATGAGAAACTGCTGCTGTGGAAAGAGGAACAGGAGAGATTGACCTCTCACAATGTGAGACAATGGCTCTTTAGGTGTCCCCGCCTTTGTCCACAGTTTAGGCTGGGCCCTAGCAGTGGGCCAGTTGGGGCAGTATTGCCCAGTGGTTAGCATACCACAATCCAGAGTTGCAGTCATCTGTCGTTGTCCAAATCTTCTTGGAGACCTTGGGGAGCTACTGCCAGGATTTTGGGACTTCTGCCACAATAAACTTACATATGTTAAAATGCCATATTCATCAGATCTCTGATAAGCTTGAGGGCCAGCATATCTGAGTTACTCTTTGTTTTTATCATTTGTTTTAAACTGTGTCCTATAAAACAGAATGCTATTTAATCTACTTTTAGCATATTTTTGAGATGTATGTTTTAGAACTATATATTTTAAGACAAATAGGCAAACTTTATAGTTACCCATCCTAGGCTTAACCTTAAAAAAAAGCCCTATAAAAAGACATTAGGTAGAGCTCAACATCTTAACCAACTGCAGTCGTTAGCATAGCTTTAAGTCTGCTCTTTCTGAACTAAAATTAAAGCAAACATTTTAATCAGATACAGTTTATAGAGGGGCTAGCAAATCTTGCTGATCCTACCACTTTGTATTAAAATTGAACAGTAAAAAGCTTTGCACTTAACACTAATCAGAGGACTGAACATAACTGAGAGACCTAAACAAAATGGTGGTAAACTCATGTCTCTACCCTCTTTATCTCTGAACCAGCATGGCGGTTGGCCTCGTGTAACTGAACTCAGCTGGAAGCCCTAAACAAATATGGCAGCAAAACTACAGCTTCATGTGCTCTCTATCCCTGAGCCATCATGGAGGCTAGCCATGTGTTAGCACAGGCTGTGACTGACAATACCAAAAATAGCCATTAGGTGCTGTTGATGATACAGCAAACACTGTGGAGCATCCATAATCCCCCACAACCAAAAGTTTTAACATAGTGATCAAATAAGTTTTAGAACCAACTGCATAACAGAACAGTACAGAACACTTTTAAACTGTATGAATTATTTTAGCCATACCAAACCTATCAGCCAGAATTTTTTCCCCTTAAAAGAGCATAAAAAACATTTTGCAATGAAGAATCACCAGCCTTTTAAATGAATTATAACATATTTAAATACAGTTGTTGTTGTTTTTTTAAATCATATTAACTCTCTGGCTTTTTTATAATACATCCACTAACCTTCTGCAACATCCTATATACCTTCAGGTTCCTAGCTTTTTTTTTCTGGCTTAACCGACATTTTGTTTTAGACAAGCTATTTTTTTAATATCTCTTGCTCACTCTTTTTTTTTCAGACAACAGGAAAACTCTCATTAATTTTTTTTTCTTTGTTAGACTTTTTTAAGAGTTATTGTAAAAAATCTGATAAACTGTAGATGTTTTATCCTCTTAAACATCTAAACAATTTTAAAACTCGTCCTTGCAATATCAAAGCAAAGTATCTTTTTAGGAGTGAATTTACAAAGCTTAACCATAATTTTAAAAGTTGAAACCAGATTTTAAGACCAAAATTTATCAGTGAAAACAACGAATCTTCAGAACCAATATCAACTTAGAATAAGACTTTCTTCTTATCCTAAAAGGAAATAAAATCATTTTGACTCAGAGATTTTGCAACCTTTGTTCTTTTCTGAGCCACACCATGTGGCAATTTACATTGTTGTTATTTAAACATATGCATTTATAGACCCTACAAACACATAGGCACATATACGTTTTTAAAACAGAATTTGAATTTAACCTTAAAACATACCCAATTATTTTGTTTATCATATCAACCATTTAAGACCAGTTGAAAACAATCGTATAATGGCCATATATTTAAACAGACAGACTCAGCTGCAATTCTAAACATTACAGCAAGTGCAGTTTTTTTTTTTAATTACTGTTTGATCTGTAAGTTGCAAGCTCCCTAGGTGGGAGGAGGAAGAGAGGAGCAAGAGGGCGTGGTGAGCTCTTGCTGCTCACTTTCCTGCTAAGCTGGCGAAGGCAAGGGGAGAGTTTTTCTCACTCTCGGCAGCCAGAGCAGCTCCTATCATGGAGCAGCTACGGTGCCAATCCCGCCTAGCCATGTCTAAGGACTTCCACCCAGCAAGCCCATGAGCCTTGTCTGCTCCCTTGGCTCCCTTGTAGGCTCTACTGTAGCTTACCTCCCCCGCAGGTCCTGAACCTGCTTCCTGGCTGGGCCTCTCCCCTCCTCCCGTGCTCTTTGGCTGTCCATCGCAACAAGGGGCCACATCAAGCCCATGCCCTGCTGGGTGTGCATTGTTATTCCACAGATGCTCAAGTGCCTGAGCACCGCCTGAACAAGCTCCAGCCCCAGCTCCACATGTCTCCCCAGCCACCCGAAAGCACTCCCTCCAGGGCTCCCTCGGGAGGGAGAGCACACTGCTTTGGTGTCCTGCCATGGAGCCATGTGCACTCCCGGGCCAAGTTCTAATTTTAACTATCCTCTGTCCAAATTTTTATCAGTCCAAGTCTACAAAGAAACAGACACAGAAAAATACATACATACATGAGAAACACAGGATTTAAATTGCTGGGGGCAGAATCTCTCTGCTCCTCCTGTTCTGAAAGGGCAAGCTGGGTATCCTACAGGATGTCCCATGGACTTAGCATTGATGACATGTCTGTCTGCCTTAATGAAACCGTTCAGGCTAGTGGCCTTGAACCACTCAGGGTTTCGAACCCCTTCTACAGATGCTCTCAAGCTAGACCATTTCCCTGTCAAAAAGTCAGAGAGGCAACAACAACAGAAACACAAAGAATCAGGCAAGTAATCAAACAAGGACACCCTTGTGAGTGGTACCACAGTGCTCTGATAGAGCGGCTGCCTGGTGGCGGTGCCGTTCTCTAAAAAATCAGGCGGGAGGAGGGACCGTCTCAGATCCAACCTCCCAAGCGGAAAGTGGGCATCCCAGTTCCCAGTCAAGCGATATTCTGACACGTCTGTCAATCGCAATAACTGATCAGATGACCAAAAGGTCCAGATAGGCACCTAAACTGAAACAGATTGGTACCACAGAAATCTAATTGAGAGGCTGCCTCATGGCAGCCATCTCTGACAAAAACAGATTGGTAAGACAGAAACAGACTAACCTGTTCCGAGCTTGACCTCCGAGTTCAGTCTGATGAGGTTTGGGAAAGAACACGCCCTTTCCCAGCCAAACGCACCAAAAAATGTAAGACCTGGGGTCTCACAGCTCAGGAGTTCAATCGCGCCCTTCCCAGAAACTCCCCCCAGACCAAGACTCGTTGCAAAAGCAAGAGGTTTATTAACCATTGATACAACAGGGTCACCCTTGCTGGTCAGCAAAGTGGCACCGGGAGACAAAGGCCTTTAGGTTTTAAAAGAAAAAGTGCGGGGAAATTTGAGTTCTAGTTTTGGCAATTTAGGATTGGATGAGGAAGCTATAAAGTAAGATAATTGGTTAGTCTTAGGAGTTCAAGCTTGGCCAGTTCTGCCAAGTGTGGATGCAGCTGCAATTGAAGGTGGGGGTGGTTAGCTCATCCTTGAAAAGTAGGGCTGCGGGCTCTTGGCTGGAGGTAAAAAACTAATCAGAGGAAGTCTAGGTTCGTTGCTAAGAAAGAGGCTATCTCAAGGACAAGGGTCTGGTCCTTCTTTTGCTGAGTGAAGGTCATTGCTTGCTTGCCCTTTTTTATATCTGTCCTCAGGGATAGGGTCACATTTCTTCACTCTCTGGAAAGGTACTAAGAGGCTTTAGCAACCTGGACCTAAAACTCAAAACTATAGGCTTTAGAAGACATATAGGTTACAAAGTTAGCCTAACCCTTTCAGTTCCTCTAAATGTTTCTCAGACTTGGTAGTTTGCACAGGAGTCACCTGCTAGTCACTTTTGAGTGTTACTTTGGACTTGGCTTTGCGATAGGGAGGCGTGCTCCTATCAGTGACAACTAAAATCTGCCTGAAGGCCTTTGGTGTGTCAAAGCTGAGCTGATCTGCACAAGATCATATCACAGCGTCCACCTAGCAGAGGTTGGTAGTCAAAAGTCAGGTAAAGTTTTCTCTGGGGTGTATGAAAATTCATGTACAAATATTGACCTAAAAATGGGGACATGAATAAAAAAATATACCTTTAGGAGAAACAACCTAAGACAGGCACAATCTTCTGCTCCATAACTATTAAGTTATGGCCAATTTTAATAATATAAAGGGGGGACCTGTTGGGAGCCATGACTCAATGACCTGCTTTGTTATTTAAATCTCGACAGAGATGGCTTTTAGCAGGCCTTTACTAATGATAGAGGAGAACACAAGTCCATCCCCTTTCTTTGTGACAACAGGTGGGATAGCTTGTGAGGTCACACCTCTTCCTCAGGCTCCTTATGCAAATTAACCTATTGTTCTGAGATGTTTTACTGGCTAAAGTAACTCCTCAAAGAAAAAGTGGGCAGAAGGCTGGAGGCAGAGGATGAAGAACACTTGAGACTTGCTGCCTGCTGCAGCAGTCTGCCTTTACAAAAGGCTGTCAGTCTGGACCTTTAAAAGTTTCCTGTGTGCTGTGTGTTTATTTTATTAATTTTAATCCTCACCCCAACTCAAGAACAGTTGCGCCTCTGCCGGCTGGCCCGGCACCTGGGACTCACTCTTTGGACCAGGGTGGACTTGAACTCACGAGAAGCTGTCTGCCTCTGCCTCTTCTTCTGAAACGCTGGGATTGTTGTTGCGTTTGGTTTGGTTTGTGTTAGAGACAGGGCCAGTGCAGGTGGTCTTTGCTACTTTGGTTCTTTTCCCACTCTTTCCCCCTCCCCCAGTTCCACTCCTAACACTAGCCTGTTGGAGACCAGGGATAGAGGAGAGGAGTTAGGAAAATCCTCTCTCTAATTCCTTTCCTTTTGTTTCTTCTTTGACTTTGCTCCTGGCAACCGCCCAACCAACCTCCTAAATGGCCAACCAGAGGCCCCACCTGGGAGGGGGGTCTCACGTTTCCATGCCCTCTGAAAAGTTCCCAGAATTCTGAATGTCACACAGTCACAGAAAGGAGACATCCTCAGCTACAAGCTTGAGGCGGATCTAGCCAGCTGCAACAGTCTGCAGCAGCCCGCATCCAGACCCCTGGGATTAAAATGAAAACAGGTTCTCATACAATTCCTGTGCTTCCAAAAAGCCAACATTGTCACCGCAGTCTATAACCTGCTACATAGACCCAGCTGGGCTGGCACTCACAGAGATCCCCCCTGCCTCTGCCTCCTGAGAGTTGGGGTTAACTGTGTCACGATGGCTGACAAGGCTTGTTTTTTCAATACTGGGAATTGAATCCGGGGCCTGCGTGCATGGCAGGAAAACACTCTAACAACTGAGCTCCTGCATGACATGGTAATTTTAGGTCTGTTTTCATTTGTTTTGAGACAGGTCACGTGTAGTCCAGGGTGCCCTCACATTCTTCTTAGCCAAGGCTTTGAACCTCTGATCCTCCCGTGTCCACCTTCCAAGGTCTGGAATGAAGGCAGGAAACACCCAGCCTGGTTGCCTGTGGTGTTTCTCTCCTCCTCTTTTCCCCTTTCTGGGAAAAACATTTTATTGTGCGTTTTTTTTATGTATGTTTGTAGCTGCACACATTCAGACAACACAGGACATCTTGTGGAGTTGGATTAGTTGTCTCTGTTGTTGTTGTTTTGAGACAGGGTTTCTCTGTGTAGCCTTGGCAGCCCTTTACCCATTTGGCCATCTTGCCAGCCTCCCTGTGATATTTCTCCTACCAAAAAGTCTGTAATGATAAAGCACCTTGCACGTTCTGTTTGGTGTAGATGGATTTAAAGGTTTATGGTCCTACAGACCACGTACTTAGACATTCACTCCATTACGGTTCATAATTACCTTGTATGTTCTCAAAAGGATGAGCAACCATCACTGCACAGAAAACAGAAGGGCAGAGTTTCTGGAGATGGCTCAGTGCTTCTGAGATGGGTCAGAGGTTCAGAGCACTGGCTGCTCCTCCAGAGATCCTCAGTTCAATTCCCAACCACCACATGGTGGTGCCATCTTATGGCAGGAAGGTGTGCGTGCAGACAGAACATTGGATACAGGATCAATCAATAAATCTTTTTAAAAATTAAAAAAAAATCCCTCCACACCATTTTGATTCTTGTTTGTTTGCTTTTTGATACAGGGTTTACTCTGTGTGGCCTTAGCTGTCCTGGATTCAGTTTTCCACACCAGGTTGGCCCGAAAT
>JAEOAE010002010.1:0-31097 GCA_036365155.1 Meriones psammophilus
GTCAAAGAACTGAAAAATCAATTTTTGGGAAAAACATAACATTTTGTCCAACCAATAAATATTTATGTATATAAATATATATTTTATTCTTTGATATGCATTCTACTTTCCCATAAAATCCTTGTTTCTTTTGTGGATGGGCACAATCTTGTCTCAGAAGTAAGCTCTTGCATTTGGAATCATCTTCAAATTGCAATGCAGAAGTTCAAAGAAAAGAAAACCCTCTAATCTTTGGGGACATAGGAGTTTATAAACAAGTGAAGAAGTAATGACACTCCAAATTATGTCTGCAAAAATCATGATGATGGAAAATTTCCAAATCCTGGTGTGGGTGGAGCTACATGTTCTCAAATCCCATGAAAAACTCTTTAAATTCCAGCTGTACATCAAGAAGGAAACTTTTGCTTCTTTTGTTTTTCCTTCATATCATGCTGCAGACATCACATGAGGGACAGTGTTCTGCTGAAGATGCCCCTCCTCTGTGAGAATGTCCAAGATGAGAAGAAAAATTGGAACCTTAGAGTTTAACCAGAAATGGAGTAAACCTATGAATAAAACCATATAAAACAAACAGGAGGTTATCATTACTATAATTGATTTTCACAAGTGAGATTTATAATTATTTTATTTAATTTTCAAAAAATTGATAATGGTGTAGCACTTAAACTATGGCTGCTATGATCAATGATGATAGAATCAGGTAAACAGCACAAATGAGACTTGTAGGAAAGGGCTTGATATATAAAAACATCCAATAAAACTGAAGACATTTAAAAGTAGTCAGAATTATGAGGTGGGGAGCAAAGCAGCCATTTTTACAAGTTTAATAAAATTAATAATAATTTTATCTATGAATTAAATCCAAATCAGTTAGAATTATTTTTAAACATACTCTAACCTTTATTCATTTTTAAGATTAAACAGTGACTTTTCAGAGAAAGACTTAAGAATCCTGAAGTAGAATTGATGGAATGCTGTCCCTTTATACTTAATATACAGCATATCCACAACCACACAGCAACCAACCTCAAAGAAACAGACTAAGGTAAGAAGAATGACACAAGTCAGAGAGTAGAATATTCTAAGTTAAATATGTCCATTTACTCTTCCTAACTGGGTTTGATGTTTGTGAAAAATGCTAGATCCCTGACTTAGAATGTTGAGGGAAATTGAATACCTGAAGCCCTGCTCTTTTTTGGGCTAGTCATGGCTTCCTGTCTCCCTTAAAACAGATGACTTAGCAAGAAAACAGGAGAGGCATCTGGCATCCTCTGGAATGGGCAGCAGTGAAAACACAAATGGAATCTCACCTCATCTGTTTCAGAAATAGTAAGATTATGAAAATTGAAGCATGTGCGGCAATCATCAGAGCATCAGTGAAAACTGAGAAGGTAGTGAAATTTGAAGAGGACATGTTGTTTCCCAGATCATCATATAAAAAAATATTTTTACCTATGTAGGTGAGGAATAAATGTTTTATTTATCTGAACATATTTCTATGTTTATTTTCAACAGCTCTCTTTTGCTAGTATCTGTAATGCACAATTTTCTATTATATTTTTTCCTATCTCATTTCATGTTTTTAAGTTTTTATTACTGAGCTTATAAATATTAATCTTCTAAACATGTTTATACTTCCAGGAGTATTTAATCATATTCTTTGTAAAATAACTAAATGAATGACTCACTTTTGTTGCAATTTTAGGAGTTACCGTTAAAGAGAGCATAATTTTTACAGGACATATTTTATTTTTATGCTAACTAAATTTTATTTTTATATAGGTGCTGCTTAAAAATCATGCTGACATCAATATTTTCTATCATCATTGATACATATTTTGTAAAATGTGGTTGCAATACCTGTCAGACTTTTGCAGGTTTCTGATCTTGATCTGTGTTACTGTTTTTATTTTATGTCAGAG
The DNA here is from genome assembly GCA_036365155.1 of Meriones psammophilus. Lineage (NCBI taxonomy): Eukaryota > Metazoa > Chordata > Mammalia > Rodentia > Muridae > Meriones > Meriones psammophilus. The sequence continues at coordinate 1,923 of JAEOAE010002010.1, forward strand.
GATATAAAATACTTTAGTTTGTTCAATAACAATATAGTGGCTGTTATATAAGCAAGCTGTTCTTGCAGTTATTGATAGTAGAAACTAAACATTTTTTAAATTAACTTTTATTTTGAATGAATTCAATTTGAGTAAACTTGATAAGGATGTAGGTGATAAGAATTATGTAAGTTTTGTCTTCCTTTAACTGTCCCAGTCAATTTTATTTTCTTGATACAATGAAGTTATCTGGAACAAGAGGTCTGAGAGCAGTGTCATGCATTTATCTATGGGTGAAAGGACAAAGGTTTACATTATTGTTAGTGATTATACTGGTTTAGTAAAGTAGTCCGTCCCTCTTATCAAGTAATCATCTCTTTGTAAAAGACAGAGTTCACTACACAAAATCATAACCAATCAAAATGCAGTGTTTTGGAGCGTGGTCTAAATGAAGTCATCTACAAAACACTAAAGCTGGAGCAACATTTCTGAAGTGTGAGTAGAAAATTGTCAGAGTCAGAGGATCAGAGAGTTTGCAGGGCAGTTGTGTCTCCTAGTAATTTCAGAAGTTACACCCGTAAGTATCAACAATATCAGTGTGTAAATATGATCTGAACCAAGAGATACCAACAGACATGCCAAAGTGGAGAGGGAAAAGTCCTCAAGGCCTCAGTCCTATAGGAAGAACTATAGACAACTAGAGAATGCTGGGAATAGAAGAAATACTATTTCCCAGGAACAAGTATAAAAAGCATATAGTTCAAGACACACTTTGCATGTCTAGTTAAGAAAAAAACCCAAGCCAGAAGTGGTAGCACATGCCTTTAATCTCAGCACTTGGAAGGCTGAGGCAAGTGGATCATTGTAAATTTGAGGTTTGCCTGTTCAACAAAGCAAGTCCTGGACAGCCAGGGCTATTACACAATGAAACCTTGCCTCATTAAAAAAAAAAAAAAAAAAAAAAAGAAAAAAAAGAAAAGAAAAGAAAAGAAAAGAAAAGAAAATAGCTTAAAAGTTATGACTAAAAGTTAAAGTTTGAAAGCTATTTGTAGCATCAAAGAACTTATAATACAAGGTTAGATATTTTAAATGCAATAAGTTTTATTAATAATATTATATAATATTTCTTTGAAAATATGGACATATAAATTAACAACCTAGGTAGAAAGTGTTTTGCCTTCTAGAGGTTATTTTAATGGACCTTTAAAAATATATGTTTGTACATTTTACGCAATAAACATAATTAAAAAATTGATTATTCAATACCAAACAGTCAACCCCAAAGTGTACATGCCACTACCATCATATAGACTAGAGGGTTATATTTAGGAATATATATTCATATGCATACATGTATATAAGAACAGCTAATTCAAAAAAAGAACACAAATTTTAAGGAGAGTAAAAAAGAGTCTATGGGAATGTTTGAAAGGAGGAAAGGGAAAAGGAAAAATGTTGTAATTATATAATAGTAAAAATAGATGTGTTATAATTAAAAATACATCTTTCATTGCAATGGCTAGCCATTTCTTTACATTTTAAACATATAAAAAGATGGCAAAATGCTTATCACCTTTGGTGATAGTACATATGTAATTAAAAATAGGATGTCATCCTTAGTGATGTGGAGGCATGTTCTTACTCCTCAACACTGTTTTCTCCAGATATTCTGACTGCATCCATGATAAAACATTTTCCCATTCCCTTAAGAAAAAATTGAGCTACATTCTTATTAGGTCATTCACCGAAATGTCACAAGAGGTTTTGAGAAGCTTTAGAACCTTAGGTGATCTGCTCCAAACAACAGAGTAAATAATCAAGGCTGTATTGTACAAGTCTGCAAGAGTCAGGAGCTGATTTTCTGTCATTTTACACCATTCTCTTTCCTTCTTAGATCCTAAATTGAGCTATCCAACTTTGAGTCACCAATTGACATATTTTCTTGTATGATAAATATTGGCTGGTGCCATGAACAATCAATGTTTGTTTTATCCACCTGTTCCTTGGTGATATTTTGTAAAAGGTTTTGGAATTCATAGTACAGACACCCAGGAGAAATTAATCAGAGAACTAAGCACAGAAACTAATATAAAATTTGCATATTTGTTAGTTTTATTCATAGTTTAAATGATTTATATTAATTTATAAACAAGGGTTATTTTGAACTTCCACAGAAAATGATATCATTCTTTTGTTTACTAATTTTTTTTTTTTATTATTATTTATTACAATTTATTCACTTTTTATCCTGGCTGTGGCCCTCCTCTCTTCTCAATCCTATCCCACCTTCCTCTTCTTCCCGTATTACCCTCCCCCAGTCCACTGATAGGGGAGGTCCTCCTCCCATTCTATTTGACCCTAGCCTATCAGGTCTCATCAAGACAGGTTGCATTGTCTTCCTCTGTGGCCTGGCAAGGCTGCACCATCCAGGGGGAGGTAATCAGAGAACCTGCCACAGAGTTCATGCCAGGGACAGTCCCCTCCTACCCTTCCTGTATAACTCATATAGGAGACTGAGTCTATGGGCTACATCTGAGCAGGGGTTTTAGGTTCTCTCCATGCATGGTCCTTGGTTGGGGTATGCTCAACTATACAACAGGGACATTTGCTGAACCATATTAACAGCAGCTCTATTTATAATAGCCAGAACCTGGAAACAACCCAGATGTCCCTCAATGGAGGAATGGATACAGAAATTGTGGTACTTTCACACAATGGAATACTATTCAGCTATTAAAAACAAGGTAAACATGAAATTTGTAGGCAAATGGTGGGAACTAGAAACGATTATCTTGAGTGAGGTATCCCAGAAACAGAAAGACATACACATACATGGTATATACTAACACATAAATGGTTACTAGACATATAATATAGGATAAACATACTAAAATCTTTACTCCTAAAGAAGCTAAATAACAAGGAAGACCTTAAGGAAGATGCTCAATTCTCATTCAGAAGGGCAAACACCAAAGACATTGGAAGAGGGAGAAATCAGGGAATAGAACAAGAGCCTACCATGGAGGGGCTCTGGAAGACTCTACTGATCTAGGCATTGAAGCAGAGGATGAGACCCATAGACAAACTTTGGGCAGGTTGCATGGATTTTTTTTTTTTTTTGCATTTTAATATTTTTAATTTTTTATATTAATTACAGTTTTTCACTTTTATATCCAGTGGTAGCCTCATCCCCTCTCAATTCCACCCTCCATCACTCCTCTCCTCCCATGCCCCTCTCCAAAGTCCACTGACAGGAAACGTTCTCCTCCCCTTCCATCTGACCCTAGCCTATCAGGTCTCATCAGGACTGGCTGCTTTGTCTTCCTCTGTGGCCTGGTAAGGCTGCTCCCCCATCAGGGTGAGGTGATTAAAGAGCCAGCTATGGCTCTTTGAGTTCATGTCAAAGATAGTCCCTGTTCCCCTTACTAGGACACTTACTTGGAGACTGAGATGCCATGGGTTACATCTGTGCAGGGATTCTAGGTTATATCCATGTATGGTCCTTGGTTGGAGTATCAGTCTCAGAAAAGACCTCTGGGCCCAGATTTCTTGGCTCTGTTGCTCTTCTTGTGGAGCTCCTGTCCCCTCCAGGTCTTTCTATCTCCCCCTTCTTTCATAAGATTCCCTGCACTCTGCCCAAAGTTTGGCTATGAGCCTCAGTATCTGCTTTGATACCCTGGTAGACAGAATCTTTCAAAGGCCCTCTGTGGTAGACTCCTGTCCTGTTTCCTGTTTACTCCCTCTTCCAATGTCTTTCCCATTTGCCTTTCTGAGTGAGGATTGATCATCTTACCCAGGGTCCTCCTTCTTGCTTAGCTTCTTTAGGTGTACAGATTTTAGTATGTTTATACTATATTATATGTCTAATATCCACTTATAAATGAGTATATACCATGTATGTCTTTCTCCTTCTGGGATACCTCATTCAGGATGATCTTTTCTAGATCCCACCATTTGCCCTCAAATTTCATGGTTTCCTTGTTTTTAATAGCTGAGTAGTATTCCATTGTGTAAATGTACCACAATTTCTGTATCCATTCCTCCATTGATGTACATCTGGGTGTTTCCCGAGTCTGGCTATTATGAATAAAACTGCTATGAACATGGTTAAACAAATGTCCTTGTTGTGTACTTGAGCAAATTTTGGATATATGCCCAAGAGTGGTATAGCTGGATTTTGAGGAAGCAATATTCCTAATTGTCTGAGAAAGTGCCAGATTGATTTCCAAAATGGTTTTAAAATTTTACATTCCCACCAGCAATGGATGAATGTTCCCCTTTCTCCACATTCTCTCCAGCATGTATTTCTCACTTGAGTTTTTGATGTTAGCCATTCTGATGGGTGTAAGGTGAAATCTCAGGGTAATTTTGATTTGCATTTCTCTGATGACTAATGACATTGAACATTTCTTTAAGTGTTTCTCTGCCATTTGATATTCCTCTATAGTGAATTTTCTGTTTATCTCTGTACCCCATGTTTTTAATTGGATTACTTGATTTGTTGTTTTTTAACTTCTTGTGTTCTTTATATATTCTGGATATTAGCCCTCTGAAGATAGAATGACCTGGAGGGGACAGGAGCTCTAAAAGGAGACCAACAGAGCCAAAAATACTCAGCCCTGGGGGCCCTTCAGAGACTGAAACCTTATCAAAGAGCCATGTATGAAGAGGCTCTAAAACCTCTGCTCAGATGTTGTTTACTCATTTTTAACAAACAGGTATGAGCCTGTATATATATTCACAAACATGTGCTCCATCATTTATTCTTGTCAGTAATACATGTAAGAACTCATTCTTTTCATCTGTGTGCATAAGTGGAAATGAATGGACAAATCTTTATATGGGTAACGCATTTTAATAGATTACTTTATAAGTAACTTTGAAAATGACACAATTCTCATAGGGAACATTGTTATCTTTTCCAGTTTGACATATCACCATAATCTGAGGAGAAAAGGATGGACATTTATCCCTACTACAGTAAGTCATTTATGCTTCAAATATACATATCATTAGGAGCTATACATGATCAGACCAAGTAAGATTGTACATAAATCTTTGAAAAATTATTAATAAAGCCCTCACTTGAAATTGAATCAGTATAGCTGTTGGCAACTTGCATAGACTACTGGGCCATTAAGTTCTAATTCTTTATCATTTATTGTGTTTGTTTTGTTAGGATGTCCTATTCAAACCTGAACAAAGCCTTAATTTTTAAAGGTAGACATTATAGTGCTTGCTCTGTTCTTAAGTTCTTGATGAAAAAGGAAATTTGCTATATTTTCCCTGTTCATTCAATGAACCAGATTGATCTTGTTCAGTCCAATATCTCAACAACACTGGGGATTTTTTTGTGACTTCATCTTAGTCTCATAAAGTATGAATTTCTTACAATTAAAACAGGGAAAATATAGCTTCTGTTCTATGTAATGCTTTCTTTGTATTACTAATCATTAGAACAAAACTCAGGAGTGACGTTATTTGCTTTTGTGAACCTCTGTTCTAACTTTAGATGATGATATTTTAAATCTTAATTTTTTATCATTTTTTAACTTTTATTAATTACACTTTATTAGCCCTCCCTCCTCCCCTGGGATTTCTATGGGTCTTTCTCTTTTCTAAAAACAAAATGATTTATTAAACTCATAGCATGTATTACATTTGATTTTAACCAGAAGTCTGAAAAGTGACAAAAATATATTAAAGACCATGTTCAGTTTAGATTTTTAAAATACTGAAGAAGTAGCAATAGTGTTCATTTGCCTCATCATGTAAGCTATTTCTTCTGTTTATAGATATGGTATTCTTCAGTTGTCTAGTCATCCCTATGTGCTTTGCTGAAAATAGAAGATATGAATAAATGCAGTCCTCGCTTCCTCATTACACGAACAAAAGGTCAGAAGGCTTTCTACCAATTCATTTTGAATCTCAAATAATTTGTCAAATCCAGAATTATGTAAAATATTGTCAATCTTCCACAGGTGGAGCTGATTCCTTTTCCATGTATAGAGGTTTTAAGTGTTCTATAAACTTTCTCTGCCTCAATCTGATCTTCAACTATCACTCTGAAAAATTTTCTGTTATTTTTTGTATTATTAATGAAATCAAGCACTCAGTGTAATTTTGGATCTGCCTATAATAAATCCTCGGTGATCTCAAACTGTAAACTGATTGATATGTTCTCTATTCTATAGTCACCTTTTTTCTTGGAAACCATGCAAAATCAGAGTTTTGTAACTGAATTTGTCTTCCTGGGACTTTCACAAAATCCAAATGTTCAAAAGCTAATATTTATCATATGCTTACTTGTTTACATTGCAACTATTGGGGGCAACATGATGATTGTGGTGACCATTGCCTGTAGCCCTACACTGCAGGGCTCCCCCATGTACTTCTTCCTGGCTTTCCTGTCTTTATTGGATGCAAGCTTCTCCTCTGCCATGACACCCAAGATGATTGTAGATTCACTCTATGAGAGAAAAACTATCTCCTTTGAAGGATGCATGATACAACTTTTTGCTGAACACTTCTTTGGTGGGGCTGAGGTGATTGTCCTGTCAGCCATGGCCTATGACCGCTATGTGGCCATTTGTAAGCCTTTACACTACTCTTCCATTATGACATGGAGGCTCTGTGGGACTCTGGTAGGTGTGGCCTGGACAGGTGGATTCTTACACTCCATCATACAAATTATCTTCACTTTGCAGCTGCCTTTCTGTGGAGCCAATGTCATTGATCACTTCATATGTGACTTGTACCCATTACTGGAGCTTGCCTGCACTGACACTCACATCTTTGGCCTTTTGGTGGTTGCCAACAGTGGATTGATCTGCATCATAATTTTTTTTTTGTTGCTTGTCTCCTACTGTTTTATCTTAGTCTCTCTGAGATCCCACAGTTCTGAAGGGCGATGGAAAGCTCTGTCTACTTGTGGGTCCCACATTGCTGTTGTGGTCCTGTTCTTTGTCCCATGCATATTTACATATGCAAGGCCTCCTACTGCCTTCTCCTTTGACAAAATGGTAGCAATATTTTACACTATGCTATCCCCTTTGCTTAATCCTATGATTTACACTTTTAGGAATAAGGATATGAAAAATGCCATATGTAAAGTGTGGAATCAACTGATAAAAGTTTCCAATGAAAAGTAAATATATGTTACAGTTTATCATAATTAATATAGAGAGTAAAGAAGTCACAACTATTGCACATAAAAACTACAATAAATTTATAAGGAGTTAATGAAGTTTTCTAGAACTGGAATTATTTTAGGGATTAAAGAATGTTGTTTTCCCTTTTTTGTTTTATATTAGACATGTCTCCTGAGTTGGAAACCAAATATTCATATGGATAAAGTAAAGAGAACTGAATTTTATACTCACTTCAAATCTATTAATAAAAAATAATGCAACCAAAATTACTAGCTATAATGTTAGTATTAACTCTGTGCCTTTAAAAAATGTGAAGAAAATTAAAAATGGCATAGATATTTGAATGAAAACTTACTCAACCTATTTTAAATAAAAAGAAATTTTAATTTATGATAGTGGTCTCAGTAACAGCCAAAGTTTAGGAAAGACAAAAAGAAAATTTTCACAGAACTACTGGGTTCTCTGTTTCCCATTATTCCATTGTTTCATGGGAGTCCTCTGCCATTTACTATAGAATTTAAATCACTTTTTGACATCTTGAGAGGTAATAATTGCTTGAGCCACTTCTGCCATTGCATGTTTGCTCTTGGGTTGACAAATATTTTTTGCCAGTTAGCCTTGGGAAAAGGGATGGGAGGAGTCCATAATTGTGAAAATTTTCTCTTAGGAAAAAAAACAAACAAACAAAAAGTATTCCAGAGATTCCACAAAATCAAAGCTGTTAAGATCAACTGCAGAATAGTCAGCTGACTCCTTCTGGCTCCTAAGGTACAATAAAATATCCACAGAATTATTTTTTTAAGTTTTAAAAAGGTTACATTTCAATTTATGTATTGATTTTAATTTTTTAATTAATTTATTTATTCAATTTACATCTCAGACATAGGTCCCTCTCTCCTTTTCTCCCAGTCCCACCCCATTCCCACATCTTCTTTCCACTATTCCTCAGAATAGGGGAGTCCTCCTACCTACCAACCCCATCTCATGTAGTTGCATGAGGACTGAGTTTGTTTTCTTTCTGAGGCAGTCCCATCAAAGGGAAGTGATTAAAAACAGGCAACAGAGTCCATGTCACAGCTATCCCCTACCTGTTTCACTTACTAGTGGCCCCACATGAAACCTGAAGTGCCCATTGGCTATATATATATAGAGGGCCTATGTCCAGTCAATGCATGGACCGTGGTTTCTACTTCAGACTCCATAGGCCACTCTGGGCCCTAGTTAGTTGGCTCTGTTCATTTTCTCATGGGGTTCTTGTCAGTTCTAGGTCGTTTTATCCTTTCTCCCACTTTTTGCTAGTACTTCCTATGTTTTGCCCAATGTTTGGCTTTGAGTCTCAGTATTTGTTTCAAACCTTGCTGCATGTAGCCTCTCAAAGAACAACTCTGATATGCTCTTTTCTTCAAGAATAACAGAGTATTTTTAGTAGTGTTTGGGGTTGGCTTTTTTCCACAGGGTGGGTCTTAGGGTTGAGCTTGGCATCTGCTCTATCTGTTCTATCTTTTTCCCTGCAGGTCTTGCATGTAGGTTAAGTTTTAGATCAAATTTTTTTAGGTAGGTTTGTGTTCTTCTCCATCCACTCAGAGTCTTGTCTAGTTAAAGGGTGTTGTCTTCAGTCTCCCTGGCCCCTGCTACTAAGAGTCTCAGCTAGAGTCCACTTTATCTTCTCCTAGAGGCCTATTCTGATGTAGAACTCCAGCTTGTCACAGAGATGCCCCCACCCACCATTTCTCTTTTCTCTGCTGGCCTTCTGCCCTCCCATCTCCACTCTCCCCAGGCATGATCTCTATCCTTATTTTTCTCTGTGCTCTCTCTTCTAACTTGTCCCTACTCTTCAACCACAACCTATGCCTATTCTACTCCCCCTTCTGAGTGAGATTTACACATTCTCCATTGGATCCTCATTGTTACTTATCCTCTTGGGGTCTATGCATTGTAATATGTCTTTCCTGTACTGTATGACTAATATTTGCTTATAAGTGAGTACATAACACATGTATCTTTCTGCATCTATGTTACCTTATTCAGTATAATCTTTTTTTAGTTCTATCCATTTGCCTACAAATTTCATGATGTTCTTATTTTTAATGGCTGAGTAGAATTCCATTTTAGTGTATCACAATTTCTTTTTCCATTCTTTGGTTGACAGGCATCTAGGTTGTTTCCAGTTTCTGGCATTTGCAAATAAAATTGCTATGAACACAGTTGAGCAAATGCCCTTGTTGTATGGTAGAAAATCTTTTTTCCACGAGTAGTATAGCTGTGTCTTGAGATGAGGTTATTCCCAATATTCTGAGAAAGCATCAGATTGATTCCCAAAGTGGTTGCACAAGTTTGCCCTCCCACCAGCAGTGGAGGAGTGCTCCTCTTTCTCCACATCCAGGCCAGTATCTGCTGTCCACGGAGACTTTGATCCTAACTACTCTAACTTCTGTGAGACGAAATCCAAGAGTTGTTTTAATTTCCATTTCCTGAAAAAAAAAAACATTTCTTTAAAAAAACTTTATTAATTACACTTTATTCACTTTGTTTCCCCCTGTGGTTCCTTCCCTCCTCCCATCCCAACCCCTCTCTTCCTCCACCCTCTGCATGCATGCCTCTCCCCAAGTCCACTGATAGGGGAGGTCTTCTTTTCTTTCCTTCCTATCCTAGTCAATTAGGTCTCATCAGGAGTGGCTGCACTATCTTCTTCTGTGGCCTGGTAATGCTGCTTCCCCCTCAGGGGGAGGTAATTAAAGAGCAGGCCAATCAGTTCATGTCAGAGACAAACCCTGTTCCTATTACAATGGAACCCACTTGGACACTGAACTGCCATGGGCTACATCTGTGCAGGGGTCTTGGCCCTTGGTTGGATTATTAGCCTCAGAAAAGACCCCTGTGAGCAGATTTTTTTGTTCTGTTGCTCTCCTTGTGGAGTTCCTGTCCTTTCCAGATCTTACTGTATCCCACTTCTTTTCTAAGATTCCCTGCACTCTGCCCAAAGGTTGCCCATAAGTCTCAGCATCTGCATTGATAGTCTGCAGAGCAGAGCCTTTCAGAGGTCCTCTGTGTCAAGCTCCTGACTTGTTTCCCCCTTTCTCCTTCTTCTGATGTCCATCCTCTTTGCCTTTCTGGATAGGGATTGAGCATTTTAGCAAGAGTCCTCTCTCTTGATTAGTTTCTTTAGGTGTACAGATTTTAGTAGGTTTATCCTATATTATATGTCTATATGAGTGAGTATATACTGTGTGCATCTTTCTGCTTCTGGGATAGCTCACTCAGGATGATCTTTTCTAGATATTCTCCATAGAGGAATATCAAATGGCAGAAAAACACTTAAAGAAATGGTCAACATCCTTAGTCATAAGGGAAATGCAAATCAAAACAACCCTAAGATTTCACCTTACATCCATTAGAATGGCTAAGATAAAAAACTCAAGTGACAACACATGCTGGAGAGGTTGTGGAGAAAGGGGAACCCTCCTCCACTGCTGGTGGGAGTGTAAACTTGTACAACCACTCTGGAAAGCAACTGACACTTCCTTAGACAACTAGGAATAGCGCTTCCTTAAGATCCAGCTATACCTCTCCTAGGCATATACCCAAAAGAGGCTCAAGTACACAATAAGGACATTTGCTCAACCATGCTTGTAGCAGCCTTATTTGTAATAGCCAGCAGCTGGAAACAGCCCAGATGCTCCTCAGTGGAGGAATGGATACAGAAATTGTGGTACATCTACACAATGGAATGCTATTCAGCGATAAAAAAACGAGGAAATCATGAACATTTCTTTAAATGCTTCACAGCCTTTTGAGATTTCTGTTGAGAATTTTTTTTTTTTTTTTTTTTTTTTTTTTTTTTTTTAAGAGGGTATATATGCCCAGGAGTGGTATAGCTGGATCTTGAGGTAGTGCTGTTCCCAATTTCCTGAGAAAGCGGAAGACTGATTTCCAAGGTGGTTGTACAAGTTTACATTCCCACCACCAATAGAGGAGGGTTCTCTTTTCTCCACATCCTCTCCACCATGTGTTGTCGCTTGTGCTTTTTATCTTAGCCGTTGTGACAGGTGTAAGATGGAATCTCAGAGTTGTTTTGATTTGCATTTCTCTGATAACTAAGGATGTTGGCATTTCTTTAAATGTTTTTCTACAATTCTATATTCCTCTATTGAGAATTCTGTTTAGCTCTTTACCCCATTTTTTAATTTATTTTTTATTTATTACACATTATTCACTTTGTATCTATACAAAAAGTTGTCTCCTGTGCCAATGAGTTCAAAGCTCTTCTTCACTTTCTTCTCTAAAAGAGTTATTTTACCTGGTTTTATGTTGGTTTGTATCCCAGCTGTAGCCCCCTCCCTCATTTCCTCCAAATCTCGCCCTCCATCCCTCAATTCCTCCCATACCCCTCCCCAAGTCCTCTGATGGGGAGGTCCTCCTTCCCTCCCATCTGACCCTAGCCTATCAGGTCTCATAAGGTCTGTTTGCACTGTCTTCCTCTGTGGCTTGGTAAGGCTGCCCCAGCTCTGGGGGTGGGCGGGGGAAGGTGATCAAAGAGCCAGCCACTGAGTTCCTGTCAGAGAGAGCCCATGTTTCCAGTACCCCATTTTTAATTGTGTGGTTTGTTGGTGTCTATTTTTTTATTTCTTTATATATTCTGGATATTAGCCCTTTCTATCAGATGTAGGGTTAGTGAAAACCTTTTTCTAGTCTGTAGGCTACCGTTTTGTTCTGTTGACAGTGTCCTTTGCTTTACAGAAGCTTTTCAGTTTCAAGAGGTCCCTTGTATTAATTGTAGATCTTAGAGCCTGAGCTGTTGGTGTTCTGTTCAGGAAACTGTCTCCTCTGCGAATGAGTTTGAGGTTCTTCCCCACTTTCTCTTCCAACTGATTTAGTGTGTCTGGTTTTATCTTGAGATCTTTGTTTCACTTGGACTTTAATTTTGCGCAGGGTGATAGATATGAATCTATTTGTATTTTTCTACCTTTCCCACCATTCAATAAGGACATTTGCTTAACTGTTCACAGTAGCTTTATTTGTGATAGTCAGAATCTGGAAACAACATGATGTCCAGCAACGACGGAATGGATACAGAAATTGTGGTATATCTACACAATGGATATCATAGTAATTCAGCTATTAAAAACAAGGAAATCATGAAATTTGCAGCCAAACGGTGGGAACTAGAAGAAATAATCCTGAGTGAGTTAACCCAGAGAGACAGCATAATATATACTCACTTATAAGCACATATTAATTGTATAATATAGGGTAGCCATCTACAGACCTAATGAAGCTAAACACTAAGGAGGACCCTAGGAAGATGCTTAAATCTCATTCAGAATGCCAAACTAGTTAGACACCAGAAGTGGTAAAAGAGAGAAAATAGGATGGGGGCTTACTATAGAGGGTCCTCTGAAAGGATCCACCCAACAGGGGATGGAAACAGATATTGAGACTCAAGGCTAAACTCTGGGCAGACTGCAGGGAGTCTTATGGAAGAATGTTGTGGGGTAAAGGGACATGTAGGGGGCAGGGGACCAACAAAGCAAAGGCCCAGGGGGTCTTGCAGAGACTGATGCATCAATGGAGGACAATGTATGGAGAGGACCTAGACCTCTTGCTCAGATGTGGCCAATTGGCAGCCCAGTCACCATGTGGCTCTCCGAGTAAGGGGAGCAGGTGCTGCCTCTATCATGAACTTGGTTGACTGCTCTTTGATCACTTGACCCTGGTGATGTGGATACCATGGAGGAAGAGGTTCCAGGTAGTCCTGATGAGACTTAACAAGATATGGGCAGATGGCAAAGGTGGAGAGCTCTCCCTTTCATTCGACTAGGGGATGGGGATAGGAGCAAGAGGGAGGAAGGGTAGGACTGGGGAGAGTTGATGGAGGGGCTTCAGTTGGGATATATAATGAATAAATTGTGCAGAAAAAACAAAAATTGAAAGAATAAAAAGAAAATTCTTTGTTTAGCTCTCTATCCCATTTTTAAAATTGGATTACTTGGTTTGTGGTGTTTAATTTCTTGAGTTTTTTATATATACTGGATATTAGCCATTTGCTGGATGTAGGATTGGAGAAGATCATTTCCCAATCTGTATACCACCCTTTTGTTCTTTTGACAGTGTCCTTTTCTTACATAAGCTTTCCTCCCTTCCCAATCCCACCCTCCCTCTTCCCTACCCGTGTCCTTCTCCCAGTCCACTGAAAAGGGAGGTTCTCCTTCCCTTTCCTTTGACCCTAGTCTATTATATTCCTTGTGGCTGTTGTGAAGGGTGTGGTTTCCCTAATTTCTTTCTCTGCCCCGTTGGTTTTTATATACAGAATAGTTACTGATTTTTTTTTAATTAACTTTGTATGCAACCACTTTGCTGAAGGTGTTTAGCAGCTGTAGGTAAGCTCTGGTGGAATTTTTGGGATCACTTATGTATATTATCATATCATTTGCAAATAGCAGTATTTTAACTTCTTCCTTTGCTATTTCTATCCCATTGATCTCTTTTTGTTCTCTTATTGAACTTCTAGTACTATATTAAAAAGATATGGAGGGAGTGGGCAACCTTGTCTTGTCCCTGATTTTAGGATTGCTTAAAGTTTCTTCCCTTTTAGTTTGAGGTTGGCTATTGGCTTGCTGTATATAGCCTTTATTATCTTTTGGTATGAGCCTTGTATTCCTGATCTCTCCAAGACAGGTATTGAATTTTGTCAAAGGCTTTTTCTGCATCTAATGAGATGATCATGTGATTTATTTTCTTTCAGTTTGTTTATACAGTGTATTGCATTGATGAATTTGTGTATGTTGAACCATTCTTGCATCCCTGGGATGAAGCCTACTGGATCAGGTGGATGATGTATTTTATGTGTTTTTAGATTCTGTGTATCTTATTGAGCATTCTTGCATCAGTGTTCATAAGGGAGATTGGTCTGAAATTTTATTTCAGGGTGACTGTGGCATTTCAGGGTGACTGTGGCTTCACAGAATGAGTTTGGTAACGTTCCTTCTTTTTATATTCTGTAGGATAGTTGGAGGAATGTTCTTTGAATGGCTGGTTGAATTCTGAGCTAAAATCATTTGGTCCTGCACCTTTTTTTTTGGGGGGGGGGTTGGGAGACTTTTGATGACTGCTTCTATTTCCTTAGGGGTCATAGGACTATTTAAACTGTTTACCTTATCTTTATTTAACTTTGGTAGGTGAAATCTTTCAAGAAACTTGTCCATTTTCTTTAGTTTTCCAATTTTGTGGAACATGGGCTTTTGAAGTTAGAACTAAAGATTCTTTTGAATTTCTCAGTGTCTATTGTTATGTGTCACTTTTTATTTCTGATTTTGTTAATTTGGGTACTGTCTCTCTCTCTTTTATTTAGCTTGGCTGGGGTTTGTTTATCTTGTTTATTTCCTCAAAGAACCAACTCTTGGCTTCATTGATTCTTTGTATTGTTGTCTTTGTTACTAATTTATTGATTTCACCCAGGTTTGATTATTTGCTGCCATGTACTACCCTTGAGTGTGTTTCTATCTTTTTTATAAAGCTTTCATGTGAGCTGTTAAATCGCTAGTGGGGGATCACTCTAATGTTTTCATAAAGGCACTTAATGCAATGAACCTTTCTCTTAGCACTGCTTTCATGCTGTCCCATAAGTCTGGGTAAGTTGTGCCTTCATTTTCTTTGAATTCTAGGAAAAAATTATTTATTTATGTTTATTTCTTTCCTGACCCAATGGTCAGTGAGCAGGAAGTTGTTCAGTTTCCATGACTGTGCAAGTTTTGTTTTATTTCTCTTTAGTTGAGGTCTAGTTTTATTCCTTGGTTATCTGATAAAGAACAATGGGTTAATTCAATTTTCTTGTATGGTTGAGGTTTGCGTTATGACCGACTAAATGGTCAGTTTTGGAGAAGGTTCCTAGTTCTGAGAAAAAAAGTATTTTCTTTTGTGATTAGGTGAAAAGTTCTGTAGACATTTATTAGGTCCTTTGATTTGTGACCTAGGTTAGTCTCATCATTTCTGTATTTAGTTTCAGTCTTAATGATCTGGGTCTATTGGTTAGAGTGGGTGTTGAAGTCTTCTCCCACTATTTTTTTTTTTTTAGTTCATAGAAGCTTTATTCTTTATTTTTTATTAATTATTATATTAATTACAATTTATTCACTTTGTATCTCAGCTATAGCCCCTCTGTCATTCCCTCCCAATCCCACCCTCCCTTATTCATCTCCTCTCACACCCCTCTCCATGTCCACTGATAAGGGAGTCCATCAGACCGTAGCTTATCAGGACTGGCTTGCATTGTCCTCCTCTGTGGCCCAGCCAGGCTGCTCTCCCCTTGAGTGGGGGGGGGGATGTCAAAAAGCCTGCTACTGAGTTCATTTCAGAGACAGTTCCTGTTAACCTTACTAGGGTACCCACTTGGATACTGAGATGCAATGGACTACATCTGAGTAGGGGAAGTCTCCCACTATTTTTTTAATTAATTTTTATTTTTCTAATATTAATCACAGGTTATTTACTTTGTATCTCAGCCATAGCTCCCTCCCTCATTCACTCTCAATCTCACCTTCCATCTCTCACCTCCTCCCTGTCCCTTTCCAAGTCCACTGCTAGGGGAGGACCTCCTCCCCTTCCATCTGAACCTAGCTTATCAGGTATCTTTAGGACAGGCTGCAATATCCTCCTCTGTGGCCAAGCAAGGCTGTTTCTCCCTCGGGGTGTGACGGGACAGGTAAAGGAGTCAGTCATTGAGTTCATGTCAAAAATAGTTCCTGTTCTCCTTACTAGGGTGCCCATTTGGATACTGAGCTACCATGGGCTACATCCGAGCAGGGGTTCTAGGTTATATCCATACGTGGTCCTTGGTTGGAGAAAAAGTCTCATAGATGAACCCTTTTCTCTGAGATATTTGGTCCTTGTGGTGTTCCTGTCCTCTCCCGGTCATATTAACTCCCCCTTTTATCATATGATTCCCTGCACTCTGCCGAAGGTTTGGTTATGAGTCTCGGCATCTGTTTTTATACACTGCTAGGTAGAGTATTTCAGAGGCCCTCTATGGTAGGCTTCTGTTCTGTTACTTGTTTTCTCCTACTTCCCATGTCCATCCCATTTGTTTTTCTAAGTGAAGCTTGATCATCTTACCCAGAGTCCTCTTTCTTGTTTATCTTCATTAGGTGCACATATTTTAGTATATTTATCCTATCTTATAGGACTATATAAGTGAGTATATATCATGTCTG
Source organism: Meriones psammophilus (assembly GCA_036365155.1). Lineage (NCBI taxonomy): Eukaryota > Metazoa > Chordata > Mammalia > Rodentia > Muridae > Meriones > Meriones psammophilus. The sequence continues at coordinate 18,259 of JAEOAE010002010.1, forward strand.
TCTTTCTGCTCCTGGGATACCTCACTCGGGGTGATCTTTTCTAGATCCCACAATTTGCCTACAAATTTCATGGTTTCCTTGTTTTTAACTGATGAGTAGTATTCCATTGTGTAAAAGTACCACAATTTCTGTCTCCATTCCTCCATTGATAGACATATGGGTTGTTTCCAGGTTCTCACAATTACAAATAAAGCTGATACAACATGGTTGAGCAAATGTCTTTGTTGTGTACTTGAGCTTCTTTTGAATATATGCCTAGGAGTGGTATAGCTGGATCTTGAGGGAGCACTATTCCTAATTGTCTGATAAATCGCCAGTCAGATTGATTTCTAAAGTGGTTGTATAAGTTTACATGCCCACCAGCAATGGAGGAGGGTTCCCAGTTCGCCACAACCTCTCCAGCATGTGTTTTCACTTAAGTTTTTAACCTTTTTCATTCCAATGGTTGTAAGGTGAAATCTCAGGGTTGTTTTGATTTGCATCTCTCTGATGGCTAAGGACGTTGAGCATGTTTTTAGTTGTTTCTCTGCCATTCTATTCCTCTACAGAGAATTCTTTGTTTAGCTCCTTATCCCATTCTTTAACTGGATTGTTTGATTTATTGCTTTTTAATTTCTTTAGTTCTTTATATGTGCTGGATATTAGCCCTCTGTCAGATATAGGGTTGGTAAAGATCCTTTCCCAATCTGTAGGCTGTCGTTTTGTTCTGATGACAATGTCTTTTGCTTTACAGAAGCTTTTCAGCTTCATGAGGTCCCATTTATTGATTTTTGCTCTTAGACCCTGTGCTGTTGGTGTTCTGTTCAGGAAGTTGTCTCCTGTGCCAATGAGTACTAGGCTCTTCCCCACTTTTTCTTCTAACCAACTTAGTGTATCTGGTTTTATGTTGAGGTCTTTGATCCACTTGGACTTTAGTTTAGTGCAGGTTGATAAATATGTATCTATCTTAATTTTTCTGCATGTAGACATCTAGTTGGAGCAGCACCTTTTCTTGAAGATGCTGTCTTTTTCCATTGAATGGTTTTGTGTTCTTTATTGAAAATCTAGTATTCATGGGAGTTTGAGTTCAATTCTGGATCTTCTATTTGGTTCCATTGACCCTCCATTTTGTTTTTATGCCAATACCATGCAGTTTTTATTACTATTGCTCTGCAGTACAGGTTGAGATCAGAGATGGAGATACCTCCAAATGATCTGTTGTTGGACAAGATCGTTTTGGAAATTCTGGAGTTTTGTTTCTCCATATGAAGTTGAGAAATTTTCTTTCAAGGTCTGTAAAGAATTGTATTGGTATTTTGATGGGAATTGAATTGAACATGTAGATTGTTTTTGGTAGGATGACAATTTACACTATGTTAATCCTACCAATCCATGAGCACAGGAGATGATTCCATCTTCTGATATTTTCTTCAATTTCTTTCTTCAGATACTTGAAGTTTTTTTCAAACAGGTCTTTCACCTGCTTGGTTAAAGTCACCCCAAGGAACTTTATATTATTGGAGGCTATTGTGAAGGGTGTTGTTTCCCTAATTTTTTTCTCAGCCCTTTTTTCTTGGGTATACAGGAGGGCTTCTGATTTTTTTGAGTTAATTTTTTATCCAGCCACTTTGCTGAAGGTGATTATCAGCTGAAGGAGTTCTCTGGTTGAATTTTTGGGGTCACTCATATATACTATCATATCATCTGCGAACAGTGAAACTTTGACCTCTTCCTTTCTGATTGATCTCCTTTACCTTGATATCCTTTACTTGTCTTATCACTCTATCTAGGACTTCCAGTACTATCTTGAATACATATGGAGAGAGTGGGCAGCCTTGCCTGGTCCCTGATTTCAGTGGGATTGATTTAAGTTTCTCTCCATTGAGTTTGATGTTGGCTATAGGCTTGCTGTATATTGCCTTTACTATGTTTAGTTATGTGCCTTGTATCCCTGATATTTCCAAGGCTTTAAACATGAATGAATGTTGGATTTTGTCAAATGCTTTTTCGGTATCTAAGGAGATGATCATGTGGTTTTTAATCCTTCAGTTTGTTTATAAGGTGGATACATTGATGGATTTCCATATATTGAACTACCCTTGCATACCTGGGATGAAGCCTACTTGGTCATTGTAGATGATATCTTTTATGTGTTCTTGGCTTCAGTTTGCAAGTATTTTATTGAGTATTTTTGCATCAATGTTCATAAGAGAGATAGCTCTGAACTTTTCTTTTTTTTGTTCAGTCTTTTTGTGGTTTACATATCAAGGAGATTGTAGCTTCATAGAATGAATTTATTAAAGTTCCTTCTTTTTTTATTTTGTGCAATAGCTTGGAGAGAATTGGAATTGCCACTTCTTTGAAGGTCTGATAGAATTCTGCACTGAATCCATCTGGCGCAGGGCATTTTTTGGAAGGGAGACTGTTGATGACTGCTTCTTTTTCCTTGGGGGATATAGGTCTATTCAATCTTTCTACCTGAGCTTGACTTAATTTTGATAGATAGAATCTATCTAGAAAATTGTCCATTTCTTTTAGATTTTCAAAATTTGTGGCATATAGGCTTTTGTAGTATGACCTGATGATTGAATTTCCTCAGTGTCTGTGGTTATGTTCCCCTTTTCATTTCTGATTTTGCTGATTTGGATGGTGTCTCTTTGCCTTTTAGTTAGTTTGGCTATGGTTTGTCTATCTTGTTGATTTCCTCAAAGAACCAGCTCTTGGTTTCATTGATTCTTTGAATAGTTTTATTTGTTTCAAATTGATTTATTTCAGCCCTGAGTTGGTTTATTTCCAGCCATCTGCTCCTCTTGAGTGTATCTGCTTCTTTTTTTTTTCTAGGGCTTTCAGTTGGTCCATTAAGTTTTTTATATGAGATGTTACAAATTTCTTCTTGAAGGCACTTAGTGCTATGAATTTTCCTCTGAGCACTGCTTTCAATATGTCCCATAAATTTGGGTATGTTGTATCTTCATTTTCATTGACTTCTAGAAACTCTTTAATTTCTTTATTTCTTCCTTCTTCCAGCTGTCATTGAATAGCAAGTTGTTCAGTTTCCATGTGTCTGGAGGCTTTATGTTATCGCTACTGTTATTTCTATTTCTATTTCTGTTGTTGAGGTTCAGCTTTAGTCCATGGTGGTCAGATAAAATACAGGGGATTATTTCAATCTTTTTGTATCTGTAGAGGCTTGCTTTATGACCAACTAAATGGTCTATTTTGGAGAAGGTTCCATGAGTTGCTGAAAAGAAGGCATATTCTTTTGAGTTTGGGTGAAAAGTTCTGTAGACATGTATTAGGTCCATTTGGATTAGGGCCTCTGTAAGTGCCTTTATTTCCCTATTTGGCTTCTGTCTAGATGATCTGTCCCTTGATGAAAGTGGAGGGTTAAAGTCTCCCACTATCAAGGTGTTGGGATCGATGTGTGATTTAAGTTTTACTAACATTGTGTTTATGAATGTAGGTGCTCTTGTATTTGGGTCATAGATGTTCAGAACTGTGATGTCCTCTTGGTGGAATTTTCCTTTGATGGGAATGTAGTGACCCTCCTCATCTTTTTTGATTAAATTTTCTTGAAAGTCTATTTTATTAGATAGTAGGATAACTACTCCAGCCTGTTTTCTGGGTCCATTTGCTTGAAAAAACTGTTTTCCAGCCCCTCACTCTGAGGTATTCTTTATCTTTGTTGCAGAGGTATGTTTCCTCGATGCAGCAGAATGTTGAATCCTGTTTTCACATCCATTCTGTTAGTCTGTGTCTTTTTATTAGAGAGTTGAGTCAATTGGTGTTGATAGATAATAGTGACCAATGAATGTTAGTTCCTTTTATTGTGTAGTTGGTGGTCTTATTGTGATTCATTATTTGTTTTCTTTTAATTTCTTTAGGGACATTATCTGTACCATATATTTTCTTGCTTATAGTTGTTTTCATTGGATTACAGTTTTCCTTCTAGTATCTTCTGTATGGCTGGTTTGCTGTGTACAAAGTGCAAATTTAGTTTTATCATGGAATATTTTGTTTTTTTCCATCTATTTTGATTGATAGCTTTGCTGAGTATAGTAGTCTTGGATGGCATCTGTGGTCCCTTAAAGTCAGCATGACACCTGCACAGGCCCTTCTGGTTTTCATAGTTTCTGATGAGAAGTCTGGTGTGATTCAGAAAGGTCTACCTTTCCACGTTACTTGGCCTTTTCCCCTTGCTGCTTTTAATATATCTTCTTTGTTCTGTATATTTAATGTTTTGACAATGGTGTGACATGAGGATTTTCTTTTTTGATCTACCTTGCTTGGTGTTCTGTAGGCCTCTTGTATGTTTATGGACATCTTTTTCTTTAAGTTGGGGAAATTTTCTTCTATGATTTTCTTGAAGATATTTTCTTGACCTTGGAGACTGGAGTCTTCTTTTTCATCAGTTCCTCTTATTTTTAGATTTCACCTTTTCATGGCATTTTTGATTTCTTGGATATTTTGTGTTTGAGACTTTTCTGATTTTACTTTTTCTTTGAGAGAAGTATCAATTTCTGCAAGCGTATCTTCAGCACTAGAGATTCTCTCTTCAGTCTCTTGTATTCTGTTGGTGATGCTTACTTTTGTGGTTCCTGATCTTTTCTTTAAATTCTACAACTTCAGGGTTTTCTCAGTTTGTGTTTTCTTTATTGATTCTAATTCTGTTTTCATGCCTTGCCCCATTTCCTTCATCTGTTTGAATGTGTTCTCCTGTCTCTGTATGATGGCCTCTATTTTTCTGTTTGTTTCTTCTTTATATGCCACTAATTTTGCCTGTACTTGTCCCTCTATTTGCCTGGCTATTTCTCTGAGAGATTTGTTTGTTTCCTCTTTATGAGACTCTAATAACTGGATCAGCATATCTTTAAAGGTCATTTTCCTGTGTTTCCGATGAATTAGAGTAACCATTGCTTTTGGGGATTGCTGGTGAGGCCATGATTCCCTGAATTTTGTTGGGTGTGTGCTTTTGTCGACCTCTGGCCATTTCTTTATATGCAACTTTCACTGTTTGTTCTTGGATTCTGCAGTTCAGATTGGTACCATCTTTCTCTGGTGTCTGGAGAATTCTGCAGGGAGATGAGAGAGGTCAAGTGGTTTCAGTGTGTGCATTGGTGCTTCAGCTGTACCTGTGGAAGGGAAGTCCATGGGTGCAGAAGGACAGATATGGGCAAGTGCGTATGCTTGCACGTGCGTGGAGGTTTGCCTTGAGGGACAGGGTGCTAGAGAGTGTAGAGTATGGTGCTGAAGTTATCACAAGCACTGGTGGTGTTATGGTGTGCAAATTTCCTCTTTAAATGCTTCTAATAACTGCATAAGCATAGATTTAAGGTAACTTTCCTGTGTTTTCAGCTACATTAGAATATCCAGTGTTTTCGGGGGTTTCTGTTGGAGCCATGATGTCCTGATTTTAGTTGATCATGTTCTTACACTGGCGTTTAGGCATCTGACTTTCTGTAACCTTGGCTGTTTGTTCTAGGAAATTGCTTGGTTTCTGGGACCTTTGTGATTCAGTGAAGTCCTTCTCTCTCCTCAAGACCACTAGTAGAGTTGCACCAAATATTGGATCTGCATGTCTCAGGATTCTGGAGTAGTCTTCAGGATTATGGAAGAGGTCTGGAGGAACACTGATGAGTGCTGGTATTTCAGAGACAGCCAGACATGTGTGGGTTTTTCGAAGGCAACTGTGGCTTACTGGCAAAGCAGGCACTGGGTTCCTGACACTCAGACTCTGCTGGGCTCTGCCATCTTGGACCTGGGATTGGCTTTAATCTTTTTGACTTTTGTAGCCAAAATAAAAACAATTTTAGTCAGACACAGTGGCTCACGCCTTTAATCTCAGCACTCAAGGAGGCAGAGGCAGGCAGAGACCAAGCCAGTCCAGTCTACAGAGTGAATCCAGAACTGCCAAGGCTACACAGAAAATGCTGTCTCTAAAAAAGTTTTATTTGAAGTCATCAGTGATGAAACCATTCAAAATTTGACATATCTTCTTATTGTAGGGGGATATAATTGTAATACCAAAATTATAGAGGTAGAGACAATAGGTTTCTGAGTTTGAGACCAACATGGTAGACATAAAAAGTATTAATCCACTCTCTGAAACAAGAACAACCTGCCTCAAAAATTAAGAAAAATAAAAGATAAATTTTGTCTGTAATTCCCTAAATATATTTATCTCAGGTTGCATTGTGGTTATATTTCAAATTCCTCTAGCATACCAATATTACTAAAACATATATTGATTGAGAATTCTGAAAAAAATTACTACATCATTTTGTTCTTTTCTTAAAATTAATGTTTTCACAGCCATAGCTTATTACCAGAATGTCATTATTTTCAAGACTTTCTCTTATGCTTCCATCATGAACTGGGGACTCTGCTAGGGATTCCCAGACCTGGGGGCTTTTTGCATTCCATCATTCACATTTTAATCACTTTGTAGCTGCTCTTCTGTAGATGCAATGTTATTATCGTATTTGGTGTGACTTGTACCCACTATTGCACAAATTTTCTAAGAATAGGTCCACTAAAGAACAGAAATTATTTTATTCATAGTTGTTTCATGACAAAGTTCATGAATGATTAAACTTTAAATTATCTGGACAAAGCATATACATTTCAACAGACTCAGAAGTGTATAACAAACCATGACATCCTGGTGTATTTTTCTTCACTTTTTAAGGATTTATTAGCTGTTCAATCTAAGTGGTCATACTATAATTCTATGCACAACATGTAACGTGTTGTGTTTGCTCATGTTCCTCTCCCCAATTATATTGGTTCCCCCTCATTTTTCTTCTTCATTCCTAGTGGTTTCCCTTTTACACACTTGTCCTTCTTTTATCCCTTACCTCTCACATCTCAGGTAAAACATACAACAGGTTTTTGAATTGTGAAGTGGCTTATTTTACTTAATGTATTTTCCTCTTTTTCCATTCATTTTCTTACAAATAACATAGATTTATTCTTCTTTATGACTACATAAAACAAAGGTTTTTTTTTTTTTTTTTTTCTGTATAAACCACATTTTCCTTAGTAGTTGATCAGGATGATTGTATAATCCACCTTTAATGGATAAGTGATAAACATGGGTATAAAGGCAACTCCATTGTAAGTTGCTAGATAGATATTCATTACTGGTGTGCTTATATGTTATATATTATAGTCTTAAATTTTTGAAAAACTCAAAGTCCAGCATATTTTCATTGACAGCCAAGTTGAGTGATTTGCCATAGGGTATCAATTTGCTCCTGCACGAGGTCAATCCTCTGATTGAATACCATCAAGCTTCCTTTTAGTTGAGCATTAATTCCTTTTTGTACAACTAAGGCATGAGCTACATTGGCTAAAAGATTATTCAGGGTCTGAGCAGTCTGCCCAGTATGACTCATGGCTAATGCCCCGGTGGTAGCTCCAACAGGCGCCAATGAGATGGCAGTAACAATGGTGGCTGTAGTTCCAAGATCCCTTTTCTGTCTGAAGAGAGTCATAGCGTGAGGGGCATCAACGGGCACAGGCACCCAGCGAGGCATGCTGGGGTTGGCTACCCAGAGGCTATTTAAGCTGTGGGCTGGCTTTCCCCAGGGTCAGATGATTGTTCAAGGTTCCTGAATAAACTGCATTGAAAAAAAAAAAAAAAAAAAGAAGCTAAACAACAAGGAGGACCCTAGGGAAGATGCTTAATTCTCATTCAGAAGGGCAAACAGGATAGGCACCAGAAGCAGTAGAAGAGAGGGAACAGAATGGGAGCCTACAGCAGATGTCCTCTGAAAGACTCCACCCAGCAAGGTATTGAAACAGATGCAGAGACTCACAGCCAAACTTTAGGCAGAGTGCAGGGAGTCTTATGGAAAAGGGGGAGATAGAAAAACTCAGAGGGAAAAAGAGCTTCGCAAGAAGATGAACAGAGCCAAAACTTCTGGGCCTAGGTGTTCTGCAGAGACTGATGCATCAACCTTGGTTAACCATGCATGGAGAGGACCTACACCCCATGTTCATATGTAGCCCATAGGCAGCTTAGTTTTTATGGTTTCCCTAGTAAGGGAAGCAGGGGCAGTCTCTGACATGAACTCACTTGCCAGCTCTTTGATCACTTTACAGAGGAAGAGGATCCAGGCAGTCCTGATGAGACCTGATAGGCTAGTGTCAGACATTTGGAGAAGAGGACTTCCCCTATCAGTGGACTAGGGGAGAGGAGTGGGGTGAGGAGAGGAAGGGAGGTGGGACTGGGAAGAGATGAAGGAGGCAGCTACAACTGGGATACAAAGTAAATAAGTTGTAAAATAATAATAATAATTTTTAAAAAGAAAAAAAAAGAATTGTTTTAATTTTGATGGGAATTCATTGAATCTGTAGATTGCTTTTAGTAAGATGACCATTTTTACTATGTTAATCTTACTGATCAATAAACATGGGACATTAGTGGTTATCACACTCTTGACCTTGGTATTTATCATTCCTATCATGTTTTAAGGCTTCACATATGTTCCTATCCATACAGAATATGTAATAGTACTTGTAACTTTGATTTACAGTGGTGTCATACAGCATGGACCTCATGGTCTCAAACTTTTCCCTCAAGGTTGTTTGTTGAGAGTTATCCGGAGATGCCTGTCTCTGAAGATAATTTATTTATACAGATCGACATCAGGTCCACAAAACTTTCTGTAAAGAACCAGATAGTAAGTAAATTTAAGTTTTTGCAGCCATACAGATTCTGTTATAATAATTTTATCCTTCTGTCAGCATCAGACAAAACAAACAGTGGCCAATTTGGCTCCCATACCATATGTTCCTAACTCGCCTCTGTAGTACACTCTAGTCATGGTTTCTGAATCAGTTTTCTTGTGATTGGATATTGATACTGAGATTTCCTTGGTGAGCCTATGCATCTTCAATACATTTCAGAGGGAAATTACTTGTGGGACTTACAAAATATATATCCTCTACTTTTAGACCATAGAATGCCATGAATCTTTAATAATCTGACTTAGGCAAAACTTGCTAAATTTATCTTTTTTATCTTTTATCTGTTTTTGTTCATTTGATCACAAGTTAGTGTTACATTAAAAATCTCCCTGTGAAAAAAAAAAAAAATTGAAAAACTCTTCTACTAATTTTCAATATGGCTGAACACATTCTCACCAGCAATAAATAAGTCTTCCCACTGTCAGAAATAAGTTTGGGGCTGCAAAGAAAGGAAGGGTTATTCAGAAAATAAACAAAAACAGAAAAAGGGGTAACTGCTTTCAGCCATCAAATTCCTATAATAGAAACACAGATCTTTGTGTAAACAAAGGTTTTACTGGATAGGGAGAATTTTAAAAATTACATAAAAGTCTTTTTTTTTAATTTACTTATTTATTATTATAAATTACAGTTTATTCACTTTGTATTCCAGCTATAGAATCCTTCCTCATCCCCTCCCAATCACACCCTCCTTCCCTTAATTCCTCTCATGTCCCTCCCCAAGTCCTCTGATAGGAGAGGTCCTCTTCCCCTTTCATCTGAACCTAGCCTATTAGGTCTCATCAGGGCTGGCTGCATTGTTTTCCTCTGTGTCCTGGTAAGGCTGCTCCCCACTCAGGGGGAGGTGATCAAAGAGCCATCCATGAGTTGATGTCAGAGACAGTCCCTGTGCCCATTACTAAGGAACCTACTTAGAGACTGAGCTGCCATGGCCTACATCTGTACAGAGTCATTGGTTGGAATATCAATCTCAGAAAAGACCCTGTGCCCACAGTTTTTGTTTCTCTTGCTCTACTTGTAGAGCTCCTGTCCACTCCAGGTCTTTCTATCTCCCCTTTCTCTCAGAAGATTCCCGCAGTCTGCCCAAAGTTTGGCTATGAGTCTCGGCATCTGTTTTGATACCTTGCTGGGTAGAGTCTTTCAAAGCCCCTCTGTGGATAGGCTCCTATCCTGTTCCTTTTTTCTCCCTCTTCTTTTTTTATAAATTTTATTTGTTTATATTAATTACAGTTTATTCACTTTGTATCCCTGCAGTAGCCCCCTCCTCTTCTGATGTCCATTTCTTTTGCCTATCTGAGTAAGGATTGATCATCTTACCCAAGGTCCTCCTTCTTGCTTAGTTTCTTCAGGTATGCAGATTTAAGTATGTTTATCTTATATTATATGTCTAATACCCACTTATAAGTGAGTATATACCATGTGTGTCTTTTGGCTTCTGGGATACCTCACTCAGGATGATCTTTTCTAGTTCTCACCATTTGCCTGCAAATTCCATGATTTCTTTTTATTTAATAGCTGAGTATATTGCATTGTATAAATGTACTACTCTTTCTGTATCTGTTCCTCAGCTAAAGGACATCTGTGTTTTTTCCAGATCCTGGCTAATACAAATAGAGCTGCTATAAACATGGTTGAGCAAATGTTCCTGTTATATATTTGAACATATTTTGGATATATGCCTAGGAGTGCTAAAGAAAAAGTGGGTAAGAGCCTTGAGCTCACTGGCACAGGAGACAATTTCCTGAGCAAATCACCAACAGCACAGGTTCTAAGATCAACAATCAATAAATGGGACCTCATGAAATTGAAAAGCTTCTGCGAAGCAAAGGACACTGTCGTCAGAACAAAATGACAGCCTACAGATTGGGAAAGAATCTTCACCAACCCTATATCTGACAGAGGGCTAATATACAGAATATATAAAGAACTCAAGAAGTTAAACAGCAACAGATCAAGTAATCAAATTAAAAAAAAATAGAGTAAACAGCTAAACAGAGAATTCTCAATAGAGGAATAACAAATGTCAGAGAAACACTTAAAGAAATGCTAATCAAAACTACCCTGAGATTTCACCTTACATCCATCAGTTTGGTGAAGTTCAGAAACTCAAGTGACAACACATGCTGGAGAGGATGTGGAGAAAGTGGAACCCTCCTCCATTGCTGGTGGGAGTATAAATTGTACAACTACTTTGGAAACCAATCTAGCACTTTCTCAGAAAATTAGGAATAGTGCTACCTGAAGATCCAGCTATTCTATTCCTAGGCATATATCCAAAAGATGCTCAAGTATACAACCACAACATTTGCTCAACCATGTTTGTAGCAGCTCTATTCATAATAGCTAGAAGCTGGAAACCACATAGATGTACATCAATGGAGGAATGCATATAGAAATTGTTGTACATTTATACAATAGAGTACTACTCAGCTATTAAATACAGGAAATCATAAAATTTGCAGGCAAGTGGTGGGAACTAGAAAAGATCATCTCAAATCAAAATTTTAGTTCATTATTTTACATAATTTTATATTCTTAATTGAAGAAACTATTCTATCTGATCATGGCAGTATGTAGAGTGTTGGGATGCTGACAGTTTAAAAAGATTTTATAACTCAGAAATTAAGCGATTATGCTCTAAGAAGAAAATAAAAACACTTTCAGAAAATATGTAGATCCTTATCTTTTCTATAAAACTTTAAATAAACCTCAACTGCCTGAAAGATATGCCCACTGGTACAACAGTAGCATAAATTATTAATTTAAGGCTCATTTCATGAGATGGAACAAATAAATGATACTTTTAGTGGGGTCAAAAATCTGTTATCACATAGGTCATGGGTACTACAGGAAACCTAATACTACTATTTGGCTAAATGGCATAACAATAAGATTACTCCTAATGATCATAAATCAATACATAAATCAACCATCATCAGAAAAGCCTTATTTCAGTAGATAGCAATTAACAAAACATTCATAACAGAACAATATGCAGACAGTGACAAACTTTTGAGCACTCAGCCCTAAATGGGCTGTCTTTTTCACACCTCTCCCCACAAGACTTAGGGATCTATGTAGAAGGGGAGACAAATCACGTTATTTATTACTATATTGCTTTTCATATATTTTATAAAATGTTTGTTTTTAATTAACAATTCTTGATAAAGTATTTTTAAAATTTTATTCATTTTTTTATTCACTTTACATCCTGGTTGTAGCCCCATTTTTCTTCCCCTCTCAGACCCACTCTCCTCTCCCTGTCCTGCCTCTCCTTTTCCTCAGAAAAGGGGGGCTCCATTTCCCATCTACCCCAGCTCATCAAGTTGCACCAAGACTGAGCATGTCCTTGATCCCTGTGGTCTGGCAAGACAGTCTTGCCAAGAAGAAGTGATCAAAAAGCTGGCAAATGAGAACCTGTCCAGTGCAGGTCCCTCTTCCCGTACTAGAGAACCCATATGAAGCCTAAGCTGCCCATCTGCTAAATCTTCTTAGAGGGCCTACGTCCGGTTAATGTATGGTCCCTGGTTGATGCTTCAGTCTCAGCAAGCATCTCTGGGCTCTGGTTAGTTGACTCTGTTGGTATTCTTGTGGAGTGCCTGTCACTTCCAGATACTTTTTCTTGTCACTTTTCCACAAGACTTCCCTATGTCTCACCCCATGTTTGGCTGCGAGTCTCCACATTTGTTTTGTGGCTATCCTTAGTAGAGTCTCAGAGGACAACTCTGACAGGCTTCTGTATGCAAGCTTAGCAGACTATCTTTCCTATTGTCAAGAGTTGGCACTCTTCTATATGTTGAGTTTCAGTTGGGCCAGGCATTGGTTGGGCATTCGTTTAATCTCTCTCTCTCTCTCTCTCTCTCTCTCTCTCTCTCTCTCTCTCTTTATCTGCTGTAACTTTATCTCTTGTAGTATTTTCAAGACAGTGCATATACTTTCTTTGCAGACAGGTAGAAGATTCCTTAGGAGAGCACTCAGCATTTATGTTTTGTGGGTACACAGCATCTTAAATTCTGTGAGAGCTATAGCCCACTCATCACACAGCAATGTTCTGTACCTACACATGATGCCATTTTAAAGTACTCTCAGATGAATATCCAAGAACA
>JAEOAE010000931.1:0-29403 GCA_036365155.1 Meriones psammophilus
AAATAGATGCTTCTAACCATACAAGATAGTACTTGAAGTTTTAGTAAGAACAATGAGACAACAGAAGTTGATGAAAGGGGATGCGGGTGGAGCGGAAGAAGTCAAAGTACCGTTATTTGCAGATGATATAATAGTGGCTCTGAAAGTTCTACCAGAGAATTCCTAAAAGCTGATAAAAACTTTGGGCACAGTCACTGGATACAAGATTAACTCAACAAAAAACAAACAAACAAACAAACAGAACCCACTAGTGACCATACTGCTTTTTTGAGACAAGGTCTATCACTGACCTGGGCCTTGCTAAGTAGAGCTAGGCTGGCTGGCAAGCAGGCCCCAGGAATCCACCTATCTCCTTCCCAATGGGGGGCTTTTGAAACTCTCAATACCTCCCCTGGATTGTTTTAGATAAGTTCTGGTGTCAAACTCAGGGCTTTAAGCCTTCGTGGCAAGCAGCTTACTGACTGGAACCTGTCCCAAGTCCAGAAGTTTTAACTGTTTTTGGTATCTGCAGAGATGAAGAGTGGAGTCTCGGAAGAGCTTTCTGTCTCTGCCTCCTGAGTGTCTGGAACTATCCATACACTCTACTGTGCTCAGCTTTGACAGCTTTTTATGTCCCTTCCTCTCTGTGAGGGACCTATCCTCTCCATAAAATATAGATTTTAGGAGAGATGTACATACCTGGAAAAAAATGGGTTTGTATCTATTGCATCAATTAATTTTTTTCTTATAGTTGTTCTTGCTGAAGTTTTCTCCAAGTTAAACTTATTTCATGTTTTGGATTATTGTTTAAAAATATTTTGCCAGCTGCCTTTTTTTTGCCAGCATCTAATAAAGGATTACTATCCAGAATACATAAAGAACTCAGAAAAAAAAGTCAAATAAAAACAAATTACCCATTTGAAATATAGGCTATGGATCTGAACAGAAATATCTTCAAAGAAGAAATAAAAGGGCCTAAGACATAGCACAAAATGTGTTCACCATCACCAAGCAATCAGGGAAAGAAAAATCAAAACAGTTTTCATACTCCACATCACCCCCTCCACATCACCCCAGTCAGAATAGTTAAGCTCAACAAAACAACCAAAAAAAAAAAAAAAAAAAATCTCAAAGGGGTGTGGGAAAAAGAGACCCATTTCACTATTGGTGGGCTTTCAGACTGGTCCAGCCACTTTGGGAAGCAGTGTGGTGAAGTCTCAAGAGCTAAAAATAGACCTACCATATCCAGCTGCTTGGTATATGCCCAAGGACAACATCCCTGGACCATAGATGCTTGCACTGCCATGTTCATCACTGCTCTTCTCACAATAGTTCAGAAACCACTCGCTCAAGTTATAAAGGTTTCTCTAATACTTTCTTCTAGAACTAAATGCGATTTCATTTTATTTTTACATCAAAATATCAGGTCCCCTCTTGAAGGCACAGTTCTAATCTCTGTTGGCTTTGCGATGGCGGCGCCACTTGTCTTCTTATTGAGCTGGGCTTTTTGTCCCTCATAACCGATGATGCCGCCTTCATCTTATTCTAACATCTTGTGTCTGGAGTGTCTCATCGGTTTGCTCCCTCCCTTAAGTGCTTAATCGTTCTGACTTCATAAAGTGTCAGTTTATGTTAGATTAACGGCAATGATTAATAAATAACATAACATAAATTGCTGGCATGTCATCTTAAACTTGCACAGTGCACTGTACTTCACAAAGCCTTTTGCATCACGTTAGCTCATGTGTTTTGATCTTTATAATATAAAGCAGCTGAAACAGGTATTATTGTCCTTTATAGATGAAGAAACTGAGGCTCAGACAGGGCCAAGTGCTTAGTAAGTAGAGTGATGGCTTGCCTATGTTCTGGTCTTTGACAGTTTATGGTTGTATTTCTCAGGCTACCTTGTTTTCCCGGATGTTATCAGGGAGTTCGTCGCTGTAGTACAGAGATTAACTGTATTCTAGAGTTCTAGGTCCATGCGGTCATTGGCTTTCATTTGAGAAGGGCTTGGGAAAGGCACTGAACCATGAAATTGTGAACTAGGGGGCAGGGGACCCGTGAGAGTGCAGAATGACCTTTCTGCCTTCCAGACAGGGCTATCAAAATTAAAGAACCTGGGACCTTTAACACCAAGATCATATAGCTACTCAGATTTCAGGGCTGAGTCTGAACCCAGGGGCAGGCTTTACCATTTGGTTTGGTAAAGAAAGAAGGAGGAAAATGTTGGGTATATTTTATGGAACTGAGTCATTTCTGTATGAATAAAACACCTCCCGAGACAGGAAAGAAAAGATAAGTTCATTCATTCATTCAACAAATAATCACATGGCAGGTACTGTCCTACATATTAGATTTGCTGGTTTTTAAAGATTTATCTTATTTTAAATTAGGTGTGTATGTGCAGGTGTGTTCAAACGAGTGTGGGTGCCATCAGAGGTTGGAAGAAGGCAATGGGTTCCCTGGGGTGGACTCACAGGTGGCTGAAAACTGCTCCACCTGGGTGACAGGAACCCAAATCTGGTCCTCCTCAAGAGCAGCAAGTTCTTCTAACTGCTGAGCCATCTCTCCAGTCCCCACTCATTAAGTTTGCAATGATGAACGACTTGGGCACAGCAGCCCTTGTCTTCACTGGGATTAGATTCTGAGAGAAAAGCAGTGGCAAGCAATTGGCATGTGAATAGAGGCGAAATTCCAGTGTGAAAGGGACAGTGGGAGAAACTTTCCCGGCAACTGGGAGATCAAACCGGAAGATCTGCTGTCATCCCTCACACCCCGGGAACTGTGTCCTCCAGGCCTCCTGGGCATCCAGTTGGCTCTGCCAGGACCTCCTTGTTACCCCACAGCTCCAGGTTTTCTCTCTTTGCTCTTCAAGTAACAGCTCTCCAGGGTAGCCAGTCCAGCGTGTCACCACGTCCCTTGTCCACTCACAAACCATGCTCAATTCCCCGTGAGTATTTTTTTTCTTTAATATATAATTTACTCAGAATTCAAGCAGAGTGCGGTTTCTGTTTTCTCCCTGGACTCTGGCTGATCTAAGGAGCCTACATTATTTTTATAATTGGAAAATTTCCATTAAGATAACACAAAGAACCACTCTTGCCTCCTGCCTCCCAAGAGGAAGCACTCTTTAGGGTGTGGAGAGGCCCCTTGGCTCCCAGACTTGAAGGTGATTATTTTCGTTTCAATTTTGAGCCCTCATGTGAAATTAGGCTTCGGGCTAGAACACCTATTTCTTAGAAAAACACACTTTCTCCCGGAGAGAAATTCTAGAAAGCAGTTGCTGGCTATTGACAAACTATAATGCTGCAAAGGGATCTGGCCCAAAAGAACTCAAGAAGAGTGTCTGTCAGGAGAAGGAGGCCTAGACAGTGGCCCTGGGTTTGTAGTGACAGCGGGTGCCCAGGTGGGCAGTCATGGACAGAGCCAGGCTTCAGCTGGTGGTGGTGACCTGTGGCGGTGGTCACTGGAAACTCACCAGCTTCCCTGAGCTGTCTAGGCTCAGCAACTTCCAGGCTCCTGGGGGTAGGGCTGTCGGCTGCTCAGTCTAGGGGTAAGGGTGGTGTAAGAGATGGTGATGGACTGGCTGGGAGGAGGGAGGCTTGGCACATCATTCTGCCCTGTTAAGTCCCCTTTGGCAGAAGGACTTTGCCCCACAAGGAAGTGTGAGGAGGACTGTCACAGTTGCATGGCGGTGAAGAGCTGTCTGGTTGGCCTCCCTCTGTGCCAAGGGGCTTCTTGGCTCTGTGTTCCCAGAGTGATATGGGAGGAGAAGAGGGAGCAAGTCTAAGCTGCTTTGCCTTTTGTTGGTGGTGGTGGAGGAACCATTTTTTGTAAGGACTTCATAGAAAATAGGGATCTTGGGGGAAATCTGGAAGTGTATAGAATGAAGCTACAGACAAGGGCTGAGGGTCTGACAGGAGGCTTACAGGAGAAAGTGAGGTGACAGAAGGCTCACTCCAAGCCAGTTTGGAAAAAGCCAGCTCGAAACTGCAGTTGCACACACACACACACAGATGCATTCTATTGGTAAGCTGTTTCCCCACAACCTCAGAGTTCCGTAAACCATCGGAATGTGTTCCTCGCTTTTGCACACCCCACACCTCGAAGAGCACCTGAAGAGACAAGTGCTTTCATTTCCTGCTGAAGGAAGGGATGGTGATGGAAGTCACTGCGTTGATAGACAGACGCCTCCTAGCGCAGAGACTACACTGGACTTGTTTATTGCTGTGTCCATGGTGAGTGCCCAGGAAAGTGCCTGGCATGTAATGGGAATTTAGGAATATATGCTAAGTACCTGGCACACAGTGAATGCCCATAGGCTTCCTTAGGGAAGAAACCAGTGAGCAGGGTCTTTATCATGCCCACAAGCACCTAGCTGAGGCCATCAATCCATGATAACACAGTAACAGTTGCCATAGGTTTTCCTCTTGCCTTTTCAGAACTTCTTTTGTCCCCAGTTCCTCATCTACAGTTTAGATCAGCTCATTAGTCAGGCTGTAGGCAACAAAGACACAATGGGTTGTAAGGTAGTGCTTGTGGTGTGTGTGTGTGTGTGTGCATGTACATGTGTGTGTTTGTATGTGCATGTGTGTGTGTTTATTCATGTGTGACGACAAGTGCATGCTTGCTACTCTATGCATATGGAGCAGCAGGAAAACCTCAGGAGTTGGTCCTCACCTTCTACCTTGTTTGAAAAGCAGGCGTCATATTGTTCACTGCTGTGTACTTCAGGCTGGCTGGCTTGCAAACTTCCAAGGATTCTTTCTGTAGGAGCGCTAGTTCATGTGCTGTCTCGCTGCCTCTCTTTGGGTGCTGGGGCTCTGACCCCTAGTCTGTGGGTGCTGGGGCTCTGACCCCTAGTCTGTGGGTGCTGGGGCTCTGACCCCAAGTCTGTGGGTGCTGGAGATCTGACCCCAAGTCTGTGGGTGCTGGGGCTCTGACCCCAAGTCTGTGGGTGCTGGGGCTCTGACCCTAAGTCTGTGGGTGCTGGGGCTCTGACCCCAAGTCCCTCATACCTGCATACTGAGCTCTTTCCCCTCAACCCAAATCGCCATTCCTTTTGGCACTCAGGTTTCCCACATAGTCAGGCATGCAGACGGAGGCTGGCTCCTCATGCAGAATTTTGAAGGATGTTTAGGGCAGTGAGGGAGGTGTGGGCTCAATGAGGTTAGACTTGCGCTTTCCTGGGAGCCCCTTTCGGGGGAAGAACTCTTCACTGGGTTCCTTAGAGGAAGCATCCATTTTCCCAGCCCTGGTTGCAAATGAAGATTTTTGTCCAGCTGAGGTCCCATGCCTAGGAGACAGTTACACTCTAGAAAGGCTCCCTGTGAGAGTAGTCCAGAACTAAGGCTGATCCCAGACACTTGAAAGATACAGAAGTATGTGCAACCTAAAATAGCATGATCAAAGGGGGAGGGGCGGGAGGGCTGGTACAACAGCAGTCATCAGACATTTGCAGAGCTGCTATCCAGAAGCTTGGAAGGAAAAAAAAAAAAAAAAAAAAACGTTACAAGGTAGTAGTTTTCCATAGAAAAGGACCTGGCACATTTCTGGATGTGCACCAGACAATCAGAAAGCATGAAGCATACTTCCTTTGACGTCTGACACGAAGCCTCGATCCACACCCTGCCCCAGAAGAATTGGGAGAGTGTCTTGAGATGGAGAAAGAGGGACAGCCCTCGAGTCAGCCTCGTGGTCATACTGTAAATCATCTTAACAGTTGTTTATTTACTTTGCCTGGTTATTAAGTTTTCCATCCTGCATTGAATGCTTGGGGAAATCTTATGATGTGCTCCCTGTGTCCAAAACACTTGTATTTTACCCTTGACTCAGCCAGCCTGCTTCTAAAATGAATCACATGAGCTGGAAGGGTGAAAGCCCCTCTTCCATGATGGGAATGCTGGCCTCCAGAGCAGTGTGTCCCTGAGTGCAGGCCCATGCCAACTCTGGTGGGCAGACCCCCTAAGAAACACAAGAAGGCAGAGTGGAAGGTACAGTTCTGCCCTGGGTGTTGGCTGCTCTCTAGGAACCAGGTGATTTCACAGTGATGAGAGCCTGGGCCTGTAAACAGTATTGTACTGGGAGCATCTCTCTGTCTGCTAGTTAGCTGCCTTTGTCCTCACTGTGACAAAGGTCCTGAAGAAAGTCCGCTTAAGGAAGGAAAGGAGGCAGGCTCTGTTTTGTCTGGTGGAAAGGTGTGGCATCAGGAGCAGGAGTAGATGTTTATATTGCATCCACAGTCAGGAAACAGAGGAGACAGATGTGGATGGTCCGCTTTCTTCTTTGTATGTAGTCTTGAAGCTCCGGCCATGAGGTGATGCCCCTCATTCATAGTGAATCTTCCCACCTCAGGTAAACCTTTCTGGAAGCTCCCCAAACACCACCAGAAAAGAGTTTCCTAGGTGATTCTAAGTCCCATGAACAGGACAGCTGAGACCATCCCAGACTCCTCTGTAGCATGTGACCATGAACAATTTCTTAACCTGTACTTGGATTTTCTCAACCCTGATTGAGAGGTATTGTCACCAATAGATTTGTTCTCAGAGTAAAAGGGTCAATCGTGCACATGCTCTCTGTGTCCTTGGTGTGTGTTGCTATTTCTTCATGTAATGTAAGTGTTTTAGATTCAGAATATTTTAGAAATTTATTTATGGCTATATGTGTAGCACCTAGAGTCAACCTGTCACAAAATCAGTAGCACTACTTTGTGTGTGTGTGTGTCTGTGTGTGTGTGTGTGTGTGTGTGTGTGTGTGTGTGTGTGTGTGTGTGTGAAAATTAATTAGGAATGTCTTTGTATGTTTTAGGCCCCATGATGAATGCAGTGCTGACAATGCCTGCTTATATGAAACTTCCAGTCAGGTGGGTGGGATGAGAGTCAATACATAACCATGTAATCTCACCCTCCATACCTATCAAAATTATATCACTGCTTTCAGAAAAAATACCCTGCAAAGACTCTGGCTTGACAGGTTTGGAAGACACTCTGGCATGGCATGGATCTAAAGGGAAAGGGTATTCTAATGTATCTCTTGGTTTGGGAATTCCAGCCTAAATGTTCTCTGGATTCTGTGAAACATTCTCTCCATGATAAACCCAGAAATGCTCAAATTAAATGCTTTAATTAGCTACACTAGATAAGAAAGACTGAGAAAGTCTACAATAATGGAATATATTTGACATAAAAAGTATTGAACAAAAGTAAACACTATTCTGGAAGAGAGGGGAAGGTCGTGGATGATAGAATTATTCACCGATCTGTGTATTTATCATAATCATGAATTACGTTGAACATCACAATTATAGAGCCTGATTTAAAGTGCTTATGTAGAAAATGTGTCTCTGATGAAATGCATTTTGATAGCAACTTGCCTGATTAGGAGGTAGGTGAGTGAGTGGGATGGTACAATGCTTCAGATACAGGAAGAATTTTTGTGAAGTTCCTGTGGAAGGAGGAGCTGACTGAAGAACAGATGTTGCTGTTTGAATGCAGCGGGTAAAAAGATAAAACAAAAGCAAAACAAATGATGAGATTTCTGTCTTCAAGGAACTCATGTCTTAAGGAAAAGGTCACATACTCCTGGATTTTCCCATTATAAGTTAATGATTTTCCAAATATATCAGGAAGAAATGAGTGTCAGGAGTAATTCTTCACCAGGTGATACAAAAAAAAAAAAAACAAAACAAAACAAAACAAAACAAAACAACAACAACAAAAAAAAGTAAAAAACAGAGACAACTCAGTTTCTCATGTGTCTCTAGGTGAGTGAGCTCTTCAATAGCAGCTGTGCTTTATCCAGAGTTGGCTGCTCCCGTCTTCACGCTGGGTCATGGTTTCTGAGCACTCTGTCTGGGTTACACACAGCGACTGGGAGATTGGGTCACCATGCCATGGATGCATCCGTGCCTAACTACCCCTTTGCTTTCCAGATCCTTTAAAAGGCAAACAAGATACTTTCAAACAGCTCTGCTGGCTGGAAGGCAGGTGTCAGAGCCACAGATCGCCTCCTCCTCAGGCCCCTGGCAACCACAGCACGCTTTCTCGGCCACAGTTCTCTCATCTCTAGTGTTACAGATGGAACTGTGGCACGGACAAATCCTTTAGGATCACCCTCTCCCCTCAGTATGACACTTGCTTGCTCAGCTTGTCATTTGTACAACTAGTTTAATTTTTATTCCTGAGGTCATGTTCATGGTAAGGACGGGCCACGGCTTGCTGAAGCACAATTGGTTTGTTTTCCAGCTCTTGGCTATCATTATAAAACTGCTAAAAACACATTGGGAAGGATTTTTATAGGGTTAGAAGCTCCTGTTTTGCTGGGATCCAGTGCTCAGTAGCACAGGCATCAGGCTGAATAGGGCTACATGGTTAACTTTTAAAAAAATTGTCTCACTGCTTTCCAGAGTGGCACTACTGTTTTGTATCCCAACTAGAAGCATTTGAGGGCACCATTTTCTCCAAATCCTTACTGGTATTTGGCATCATCCTACAAAGTTTTTTGAACACTGTAATAGGTGTGTGGTGATGCTCTACTGTTACATACTGCAACAGAGGCAGGGAGAAAAAAAGTACTGATCTTGGGAAAGTTGGCACTATTTCAAAGGATCATCTGAAAGGAATTGCAAAAATAACAGGAAGGACTGTAAGAGATGAAGCAGACAGGTTAGGGATTGGTGGGAATTTATAGGAAAAATAAAAGTTGTACTTGACTTTGTAATGTCCCCAATTCCTGTGTTCAAGTGGTGTAAACACTTGCTGTCATTAAAGATGGAAATGTAACAGTATTGGGAGAATTAGGAGCATTAATGTGAGTGTGGGTCTTATGGGAGAGTTCAATGCCTTTGACCAAGTTATAATTGCATAAAGGGGCAGCTAGTGAGTCCAGAAACAACTAGAAAGCGTATGAGCAGAGAAGTAACTACAGCAGCTGTGCAAGTTAAAAGTAGCTAGAGCTGGGAAAGGATGGGAAAGATAGAAAACAACTTTCTTTTTATCATGACATGCACTTGATAAAAATTTAAATTCTGTTGTCATATCTTAACTAAGAGAATTTAAAAGTATATGTAAAAAGATGGCTCGGCAGGTAGCCTGCCAAACCTGGTGGTTTATGTTTGATCCCCAGTGCCCACATGGTGGATAGAAAACTGTCTCCTGCAAGTTGTCCTCTGACCTCCACAAATATGACACAGCATTCCTGCACACATCCATAAACACCCATCCACCCCATACACACACACACAAAAAAAAAAAAGTAATTAAGAATAAAGAAGAGACTCTCAGACTTAATAATTAACTTCTTACAAGAAACAAATGTATTTCAGATGTCACTGAGAGGGTGGGGGCGTGGCAGAGAAAAGACACAGGGAAATGGAAACACACAGAGAGCACTGTTTACTATCAAGTGGAAACTGAGGCAGTGGCATGAACTAAGACAAGCGGCCGTTCAGGATCAAAGATTTAAAAATTCTTCCCTTATACCCAGTCGTTTGTACATTGGTTTCAAATGTCCTGCACAGCACACATATAACTTATTAGTCACCAGTGAGACTATTAAGATTACCCCAAAAGGACATGATAGTGCATGATTTAAAACTCTTTTTGTATTTTAAAAATTTTTCACATAATATATTTTAATCATGTTCTTTCTCACACCTCAACTCTTCCTTGATCCTTTCCTGTGCCTTACCCATAAACTTCCTTTTTTTTCTTCTCTTAAAAAAAATCCCTAAAACACAAAAGCTCCCCAGAAACATGAAGTTTGTTTGGCTCCTGAGTATAAGGCTTGCCTGGAGTATCCCCAGTGCCACCCCATTTGGAAAATGAATATTTCTCGAGCAGCTCTCACTTTCAATAGCTTCTCAGTTAGGGGTGGGACTTGGTGCCGACTTTCCTGTCTCTGGGCTGGATTTTGTCTGTCTTGAACTGGTGCAGATCCTGTGTATGCTACCACAGTCTTTGGACATACACCTGCCCTGCTGTGTCTGAAAACTGTTGTTCCCTTGGGTTGTCTATTGTTTAACTAGCTTAAAAAATCTTACTGCCTCAATTCTGCGCAGATCTCTGAGCCTCAAGGGGAGGCTGGGAGGAAAACATCCCGTGCAATTCTGAGTGCTCTGGAGTCTCTCACTTCTTGGCACATTGTCCTAGTGTAGGTTTCTGTGCTAATTACCATCTACTTTAACATTTTTTTTTTCATGAGTTTTAAGTAATGCATTGACTTAGGGTATGACACTATGTTTTAAGAGGAATGTTA
This sequence comes from Meriones psammophilus, assembly GCA_036365155.1. NCBI lineage: Eukaryota > Metazoa > Chordata > Mammalia > Rodentia > Muridae > Meriones > Meriones psammophilus. The sequence continues at coordinate 10,234 of JAEOAE010000931.1, forward strand.
TCACGTGTTCAGTTATCAGACTAATAACTCCTGCCATTGTGCCACGGTGAGTATAGCTTGAGGGCAAATTGTTTATGGTAGGTTCATAGTTCATGGGTGGTTCATACTTGGGGAGATTGAAGGTTCGATTCCTTTTCCAGTAGCATGTACAGTACCTTCCAGCACTGTGAATGCTAGCCAGTAGGGGTGAAACGTCTAGTTGAGCATTAGCTCAAATTTCTCCATGTCTTATGACCCTAAGTATGTGGTGTCTTTAGCGACAGAGTCTAACGTCAGATATGGAGGGTGACCAATACTGTTGGCAGTAGCCTCTAATGTTTAGTAGGTGGTCCCCTTTCACCAGTGACTTAACAAGGTGTAACCCATTGCTGGTACTGGAGAGGATCTCTTAATAACACTATATCTTATTTCTCCTCCTTAGAGGATTCCGTCCCCACTCTCAATCCTTTAGGAGCTACCTAACCTCTGCATTCTAAATAAAACACACACGTCTAAAACTAACAGCCACATGTAAAAGAAAATGTAATCTTTGTCTTTCTGGTCTGGGTTACCTCACTCACGATGATTGTCTCTAGATCCATCCATTCACCTGCAGATTTCATAATCCAAATTTTATTAACTGTTGAATAATGTTCCATTATGTAAATATACTAGGTTCTCATTATCCATTTCTCAGTTGAAGGATTCTAGGCTCTTTCAGTTTCTGACTGTTATAAACAGAGCAGCAGTGATTCATGAATGACAAATATCTCTGTAGTAGGATGGAGAGTCCTTCAGTGTATGCCCAAGAATGGTATAACTGAATCTTAGAGTAGATCTACGTTCAGCTTTTTAAGATACCTTCACCCTGATTTTCACCGTGGCGGTTCCAGTTTACATTCCCATCAGCAGAGAGTAACTGTTCCCTCTCCCCCTCACAGACAGAATCTTCTGTCATTTGTTTCATGAATCTTGGCCATTCTGACTGGAGTTGGATAAAATCTTGAAGTAGTTTTAATTTGCATTTTCCTGATGACTAAGGATATGGAACATTTTAAAGTGTTTCTCAGCCATTTCTATTTTATTTTTTGAGACTCTGGTTAGTGCTGTATTCCATTGTGAATTGGGTTATTTGTTTCCTTGATTTTTGGTTTACTGAATTCTTTCTAAATTCTGGATATTAACACTGTGAGGTATACTTGGCAACAACTTACCTATTCTGTAGGCCGCCTCTGGCGTGATGGTGTCCTTTGCTTAGAGAAACTTTTCAGGGTCATGAATACCCTTATTTGTTGGTGATAGGATTTTATATAGAAAAGACTCTGAAGACTCAATCAGAAAACTTCTACAGCTGATAAATACATTCAGCAATTCAGGATAAAAATAAAACATGAAAATCTGCAGTCTTCCTATATACAAACACACTAAGAAAGAAATTAGGCAAACATTTGTCAAAAAGAGCCTTAAAAATAAAAAGTATCTTAGAATAATCTAATCAAGCAAGTGTAAGACTCGTATAGTAAAAACTTTAAGAGATTGAAGAAAGAAATTGAAAGATAAGAGAAGATGGAAAGATTTCCAGTGCTCATGGGTCAGTAGGATTGGTGCTGTGAAAATGGCCATCCACCAAAAGCAGTCTACAGAGTCAATGAAATTCCTACCAAAATTACAACACAATTCTTCACACAAGTTGCAAAAAAAAAAAAAAAAAAAAAAAAAAAAATCTTAAGCTTCATACGGAAACACAAAAGGTCACAATAACTAGGACAATCCAGGACAAAGAAAAGAACTTCGGAGGCATCACAACCACAAATTTCCAAGTTGTATCATAGAACTACAGTAATACAATTGACAGGCCATTGGCATAAACATATTAATCAATGGAATAGACTTGAAGACACAGGCGTAATTCTGCACACCCACGGACACATGAGTTGTGACAAAAAAGCCACAAGCACACACTGGAGAAGACAGCTTCTTTAACAAGTGATGCTAACCAAATTGGATAGCTGCATTGTAGAAGAATGAAAGCGGATCCACATTTATTACCCTGCACAAAACTCAGCTCTGAATGGAACAAGGACCTCAGCATTAGGACCAGATAGCCTGAATCTGAGAGAGAAGAAAGAGAGGATTGGGCTTGAACTCATTGCTACAGGAAAAGATCTTCTGAAAAAGATCCCAATAGTTCAGGCATTAACAAAAATCTTAATAAAATAAAAACAAGTAAATCGAGGAAAAGCTAATCCAGTAATAAAACTAAGAAAGGAGTAGAGCTCAGGGGATGGCTCAGTGGGAAAAGTGTGTGCTACACAACCACAAGGTTCAGAGATATAGAGAGGGAAGAAAAAAGAACTGAACATTAAACTTTCTTATCTATAGAATAAGGAAGCGGGCTGGAGAGATGGCTCAGTCATGAAGAGTACTTTCTGCTCTTGCAGAGGACCCAGGTTCGAATCCCAGCCCCCCAATCCAGTAGCTCTCAACTGCACAGGATAACTCCAGCACTGGGAGATGTGATAGGTTCTTCTCCCCTCTGAGAGCACTTGACATATGTGATGCACACAGACAGGCAAGTGCACAAACATGTGCACATTATTAGAAATGCAATTTCAGAAATGAGAAACAGCTTTTCTCATTTCTAAATGAAAATGTGCCAAGGTCAAATTTGACTAGTAAGTAGAGCTTGGATTCCAAAATCTAGTGCATTTGGCTTTGGAGTGTGGTTCGCATCCTTTACATCTCTCCTTGCCAAGAAAGCATTCAAACTCAATGACACAGAATCTTGTGCACCATGATTTATTATGAAGGGACATATTACGTTCAACAAACAGGCATGACTATTATCTCTCAGTTGGGCAAGCGTCAAGAAAATTAGCATAATCCTATTTTAGCCCAAAGCAAGCATCAGTTTCATAGTCAAAATGGCATGATCCTGATCTTTCATAATAAAAGTTATAATTTAAAATATAATTTAAAATAAATTTTAAATAAGGGGGTGATTCAAGATGGCGTGAGCAGAGCACACCGTTTTGGAGAGGAAGAAGACAAGAATCTCTGGAATTGGTGGGTGGAGAGTCAATCAAAGCTAAATTTGGACTTTTGGGCTTTCTAAAGAGAGAGGCCACCACAAGCGTGGAGTGCTTGTAGATTTAGATCGGGCGCTGACTTCTTGGGGAAGGAAATAGGCGCTTCCCTTGTCCGGGCCTCCTGGAAACCCACACACAGCACCAGGCAGTGGGCGCAAAGCTCACATCCGGAGATCAAGGCAGCAGAGACAGTGCTCCAGGCCCCTTAAGGCAGTGGTCTGCTGTAACCACCCGTTGATCGCCTGCCCCTCCTCCTTGGACACATGTCCCGGCTAAGAGGCCCTCGGACCCCGGGCGTCTCTTCCCCCATCCGCTGGCGCGATCTCGAGCTAGACCACAGCAGGAAGGGCAGCGGAGCTCACGCCCTAAGTGGCCAGGCGCAATAACCTCAGAAATCTCCTCACAGGAGGGCACAGGCCCAATCCCAAAGATCCAACCACTGAGGCTAACCACAGAGACTCAGATCCACAATACAATTCTTCCTGGATACCAAAGCCACAAAGTTCAGTGTCTGGGACCCAAGATGGGCAGAGGCAGGGAGGCAGGGCCCCAGACCCCGCTGCCTCAGCGGAGAGCAGTAATGACATGCTGAACGCCACCACTCAGAGAACACACCCGACCTAGGGCCTCTCGCGGAGCTCTTGACCCCTTGGAACACACCCCCACTACCACCACCACCTGGCTCTGCAGGAGTGCACGCACAGCCATACTCCACCCTGCCAGGCGCCGCCCAATGCAGTGCCAGCCACAGAGACTCAGACGGTTCCCAGATCTCAAGTCTGCAAGTGGTAGCACAGACTACACAGGGCTGCCCAGCCAGTGAGTGTATGGGCCATCCAACCCCTCAGTGGCAGAAAACCAGCTGAATAGACACCAAAGACCAGCAGACCTGTAAAATCAATACGTGAGCACATTATTCAACAGCGCTTGTGATCCCTTAGCGCCTGCAACAACTTCAGTGCCTGCAGGGCACCCCTCTCACACACTGAAGGCCTCTTCATTCACCAACACCCTGTCCCTTAGGACACACCCACAACCTGCGCTCAAACATATGCTACCCCACATTTGTCCTTCTGTGCCTGCGATCTTTCCTTCTACAGGTATAGCTAAATAACCAACACACACACTGAAACCACTAGACCTCACCCATTTTCATGAAGAATTCTTCAGATACCAGAGAAAAACCAGTCTGACCTGCAGAATCCAGGAAAAGACAGTGAACACTACTGTGGCCCGTTTCCTTATTCTATAGATAAGAAAGTTTAAAGTTTAATGGCCAGAGGTCAGAAAAAGAGCATAACCAGCGCAAATCAAGATATCATGACTTCACCAGCAACCTCCAAAATTATTGGACACTCCAACTCAGCAGAAACACAAGAAAATGATTTTAAAGCTATGATTATCCAGTTATTTGAGGCACATAAAAGAAACCAACAAATCTCTCAGAGAAATAGTCATAGAGATTCAAACAGTTAAAGAGGATACAAAAAAAAAAAAAAAAATCCCTTAAAGATTTGGCCTCCCAAATAGAAACAAAGAAAAAGCAGAAGTGAATGAAGAAGCTCTTAAAAAACACATGCAAATATAGCCAAACAATTGGAGGCAGAAGCATAGGCACTAAGAGAAGAAACAAACAAAAAAAATAGAGACCATCTTGGAGACACAGGAATCCAGACTTAAACAGATGAAGAAATGTTTCAAGACATGAAAACAGAATTAGAATCAATAAAGAAAACACAAACCGGGCATCTCAAGATGCCTCAGAGGTTAAGAACACTGATTGTTCTTCCAAAGGTCCTGAGTTCAATTCCCAGCAACCAAATGGTGTCTCATAACTATCTATGATGAGATCTGGTGCTCTCTTCTGGCATGTAGGCATACATGCAGACAGAATACTGTACAAATAATAAATCTAAAAAAAGAAAGGGAAAAAAAAAAAGAAAACACAAACCAAGAAAATCCTGGAACTGAAGAACTTAGAAAAAGAAGGAATCACAAAGGTAAGCATGACTAATATAATACAAGAGATGGAAGAGAGAATCTTGGGGCTGAAGATACACTCACAGAAATTGATACTTCTCTCAAAGCAAAAGTAAAATCAGAAAAATCCCAAACACAAACCATCCAAGAAATCAAGGGCGCCATGAAAAGGCAAAATATAAGAATAATAGGAATTGAAGAAGAAGAAAGAGACTCAGGCTACAAGGTCAGAAAATATTTTCAAGAAAATCATAGAAGAAAAATTTCCCAACTAAAGAAAGAGATGTCCACAAATATACAAGAGGCCTACAGAACACTAAATAGACTAGACCAGAGAAGAAACTCCTCGCATACATCATAGTCAAAACACTTAATCTACAGAACAAAGAAAAGATACTAAAAGCAGCAAGGGAAAAAGACCAAGTAACATATAAAGGCAAACCTATCAGAATCACACCTGACTTCTCATCAGAAACTATGAAAGCCAGAAGGGCCTGGGAGATATCATGGAGGCCCTAATGGACCACAGATGCCAACCTAGACTACTTTACCCAGCAAAGCTTTTAATCAACATATATGGAGAAAATAAAATATTCCACGACAAAACTAAATTTAAGCAATATTTGAACAGCAACCCAGCCCTACAGAAGATACTAGTAGAAGGAAAATTCCAATCCAATGAAAACAAATACACCCAAGAAAACATAGGTTAAAGATAACTTCCAACAAAAATCAAAAGCAAACAAGCAATGATTAACAGTAACATCGCCAACTCCACAATAATAGGAAATAACATTCAATGGTCATTATTATCTATCAACAATAATGGACTCAACTCTGCAATAAAAAGACACAGACTAACAGAATGGGTGTGGAAACAGGAACCAACATTCTGCTGCATCCAAAAAACACACCTATGCAACAAAGATAAACATTACCTCAGAGTAAAAGGCTGGAAAACAGTTTTTCAAGCAAATGGACCCCAAAAAACAAGCAGGAGGGCTATCTAATATCTAATAAAATAGATTTTGAACCAAAACTAACCAAAAAGACATAGAGGGCACTACATTTTCAACAAAGGAAAAATTCACCAAGAAGACATCACAATTCTAAACATCTATGCCCCAAATACAAGACCACCTACATTCATAAATGAAACATTATTAAAGCTTAAACCACACATTGACTGCAATACCCTAGTAGTGGGTGACTTCAACACCCCCTCTCACCAAGGGACAGATCAACTAAACAGAAACCAAATAGGAAATAAAAGCACTTAAAGGGTCCCTAAATCAAATGGACCTAATAGGCGTCTACAGATCTTTCCACCCAAACTCAAAAAAGTATACCTTCTTTTCAGCACCTCATGGAACCTTCTCCAAAACAGACCATATAGTTGGTCACAAAACAAGCCTCAACAGATATAAAAAGATTGAGATAATCCCTTGTATTCTATCAGACCACCATGGACATCAACAACAATGGAAATAACCAAAAGCGTACACACACATGGAAACTGAACAACATTTACTCAATGACAGCTGGGTTAAGGAAGAAATAAGGAAAGAAATTAAAGACTTCCTAAAACTCAATGAAAGTGAAGACACAACATACCCAAATTTATGGGACACATTGAAAGCAGTGCTCAGAGGAAAATTTATAGCACTAAGTGCCTTCAAGAAGAAATTTGTAACATCACATACAAGTAACTTAATGGCCCAATTGAAAACCCTAGAAAAAAGCAGATACACCCAAGAGGAGCAGAAGGCTGGAAATAATCAAACTCAGGGCTGAAATCAATCAATTAGAAACATATAAAACTATTCAAAGAATCAATGAAACCAAGAGCTGGTTCTTTGAGAAAATCAACAAGATAGACAAACCCTTAGCTGACTAAAAAGCAGAGAGAATCTATCCAAATCAGCAAAATCAGAAATGAAAAGGGGACATAACCACAGGCACTGAAATCCAAACAATCATTAGGTCATACTATAAAAGCCTATCGCCACAAAATTTGAAAATCTAAGCAGAAATGGACAATTTTCTTGATAGATTCCATCTACCAACATTAAGTCAAGATCAGGTAGAAAGACTGAATAACCCTATATCACCCAAGGAAATTGAAGCAGTCATTAACAGTCTCCCCTCGAAAAAAGCCCTGGGCCAGATGGTTTCAGCACAGAATTCTACCAGACCTTCAAAAAAGTGCTAATACCAATTCTCCTCAAACTATTCCACAAAATAGAAACAGAAGGAACACTACCAAAATCATTCTATGAAGCGACAGTCACCCTGATACCCAAACCACACAAAGACCCAACAAAAAAAGAACTTCAGAACTATCTCTCTTATGAATATTGACACGAAAATACTCAATAAAATACTTGCAAACCAGATCCAGAACACATCAAAGATATCATCCATCATGACCAAGTAGGCTTCATCTCAGGCATGCAAGGGTGGTTCAACATACGGAAATCCATCAATGTAATCCACCACATAAACAAACTGAAGGAGAAAAATCACATGATCATCTCCTTGGACACTGAAAAAGCATTTGACAAAGTCCAACACCCATTCATGTTCAAAGTATTGGAGAGATCAGAATACAAGGCACATATCTAAACATAGTAAAGGCAATATACAGCAAGCCTATAGCCAACATCAAACTCAATGGAGAGAAATTTAAATCAATCCCACTGAAATCAGGGACAAGACAAGGCTGCCCCTCTCTCCATAGCTCTTCAACATAGTAATTGAAGTCTAGCCAGAGCAATAAGACAACTAAAGGAGATCAAGGGGATACAAATTGAAAAGGAAGAGGTCAAAGTGTCACTATTTGCAGATGATATGATAGTATACATGGCGACCCCAAAAACTCAACCAGAGAACTCCTTCAGCTGATAAACACCTTCAGCAAAGTGGCAGGATACAAAATCAACTCAAAAAATCAAGCCCTCCTGTACACAAAGACAAAAGGGCTGAGAAAGAAATTAGGGAAACAACACCCTTCACAATAGCTACTAATAACATAAAGTACCTTGGGGTGACATTAACCAACCAAGTGAAAGACCTGTTTGAGAAAAAACTTCAAGTCTCTGAAGAAAATAATTGAAGAAGATATCAGAAGATGGAAAGATCTCCCATGCTCTGGATTGGTAGGATTAACATTGTGAAAATGGCCAACATCCCAAAAGCAATTTACAGATTCAACACAATTCCCATCAAAATACCAACTCAATTTTTTTCAGACCTTGAAAAAAAAAGATTCTCAGCTTCATATGGAGAAACAAAAAACCCAGAATCTACAAAACAACTCTGTACAACAGTAGATCATCTGGAGGTATCTGCATCCCTGATCTCAAGTTGTGCTACAGAGCAATAGTAATAAAAACTGCATGGTATTGGCATAGAAAAAGAAAGGAGGATCAATGGAACTGCATAGAAGACCCAGAAATAAACCCATGTACCTATGAATACTCGATTTTTGACAAAGCAGCCAAAACAATTCAATGGAAAAAAGATAGCATCTTCAACAGATGGTGCTGGTCTAATTGGATGTCTACATGTAGAAAAATAAAAATAGATCCACATTTATCACCCTGCACAAAACTAAAGTCTAAGTGGATCAAAGACCTCAACATAAAACCACATACTCTAAATCTGTTAGAAGAAAAAAGTGGGGAAGAGCCTAGAACTCATTGGCAAAGGAGACAACTTCCTGAACAGAACACCAACAGCACAGGCTCTAAGAACAAAGATAAATAAATGGTACTTCATGAAACTGAAAAGCTTCTGTAAAGCAAAGGACACCGTAATCAAAACAAAATGACTGCCTACAGATTGGAAGCAGGTTTTTATGTGCTCTGGAGTCATTTTGTTGGAAGGGTTTTTCTGTGCTCTGGAGTCATTTTGTTGGAAGCAGGTTTTTGTGGTCTGGGGTCATTTCGTTAGGCGGGTTTTTATGTGCTTCTCAGTCTTTTCGTTGGAAGCAGGTTTTCTGTGCTCTGGAGTCATTTCATTGGAAGAGGTTTTTATGTGCTCTATAGTCATTTGTTGGAAGCAGGTATTTTGTGGTATGGGGTCATTTTGTTGGAAGCGGATTTATATGTGCTTTATAGTAATTTCGTTAGAAGCAGGTTTTTATGTGCTCTATAGTCATTTCATTAGAAGCAGGTTTTTATATGCTTCTCAGTCTTTTTGTTGGAAGCATGTTTTTATGTGCTGTAGAATCATTTCATTGGAAGCAGGTTTTACAGTGTTCTGGAATTGTTTCATTGGAAGCAGGCTTTCATGTGCTCTGGAGTCATTTCGTTGGAAGCAGGTTTTTAAGTGCTCTGGAGTCATTTCGTTGGAAGCAGGTTATTAAGTGCTCTGGAGTCAATGCATTAGAAGCGGGTTTTTAAGTACTTCTCAGTCATTTCGTGGAAGCTGGTTTTTAAGTGCTCTGCAGTCATTTAGTTGGAAGCTGGTTTTTATGTACTTCTCAGTCATTTCATTGGAAGCAGGTTTTTAAGGGCTCTGGAGTCATTTCATTGGAACCAGGTTTTTATATGCTCTGGAGTCATTTCGTTGAAAGCGGGATTTTTTTTTTTTGAGATTGCATATTTATTTATTTATTTTCATCAATTACACTTTATTCATTCTGCATCCCCCGTAAGCCCCTCCCTCCTCCCCTCCCAATCCCATCTTCTCTCCTCCCTCTGCATGCATGCCACTCCCCAAGTCCACTGATAGGGGAGGTTCTCCTCTCCTTTCTGATCTTAGTCTATCAGTTCACATCAAAAGTGGCTGCATTGTCCTCTACTATGGCCTGGTAAGGCTGCTCCCCCAGGGGAGGTGATCAAAAAACAGGGCAATTAGATTATGTCAGAGGCAGTCCCTCTTCACATTACTATGTAACCCAATTGGACTCTGAACTGCCTGAGCTACATCTGTGCAGGGGTTCTGGGTTATCTCTATGAATAGTCCTTGGTTGGAGTATGAGTCTCTGGGAAGTTCCTGTGTTCAAATTTTCTTGTTCTGTTGCTCTCCTTGTGCAGACCCTGTCCTCTCCAGCTCTTACTATTTCCCAGTTCTTACATAAAATTCCCTTCACTCTGCCCAACAGTTGCCCATCAGGCTCAGCATCTGCATTGATAGCCTGTAGGGGCAGAGGCTTTCAGAGACCCTCTGTGGTAGGTTCCTAGGTTGTTTCCTGCAACAATCAATAAATGGGACCTCATGAAACTGAAGAGCTTCTGCAAAGCAAAGGACACCGTCATCAAAACAAAGCGACCACCTACAGATTGGGAAAGAATCTTCACCAACCCTTTATCTGATAGAGGACTCATATCCAGTATATATAAAGAACTAAAGAAGCTGAAAAGCAGCAAACCAAGTAATCCACTTAAAAAATGGGAAACAGCTAAACAGAGAACTCTCTGTAGAGGAACATCAAATGGCAGAGAAGCATTTAAAGAAATGCTCAACCTCACTAGCCATTAGGGAAATGCAAATCAAAACAACCCTGAGATTTCACCTTACACCCTTGAGAATGGCCAAGATCAAAAACTCAAGTAACAACACATGCTGGAGAGGTTGTGGAGAAAGGGAACCCTTCTCCACTGCTGGTGGGAATGTAAACTCATATAACCACTCTGGAAATCAATCTGGCACTTTCTCAGACAACTAGGAATAGCGCTTCCTCAAGATCCAGCCATACCACTCCTGGGCATATATCCAAAAGAGGCTCAAGTACACAAAAAGGACATTTGCTCAACCATGTTTGTAGCAGCTTTATTTGTAATAGCCAGAAGCAGGAAACAACCCAGATGCCCCTCAAATGAAGAATGGATGCAGAAATTGTGGTAAATCTACACAATGCAATATTACTCAGCAATGAAAAATAAGGAAATCATGAAATTTGCAGGTAAATGGTAGGATCTGGAAAGGATCATCCTGAGTGAGTTGTCCCAGAAGCAAAAAGACACACATGGTATATACTCACTCATATAAACATACAACATAGGACAAACTCACAACAACCTGTGCATCTAAAGAAACTAAGCAGAGAGAGGACACTATCTAAAATGTCCAATCCCCATCTGGAAAGGCAAAGAGGATGGACATCAAGCTGGTTTTTAAGTGCTCTGGAGTCATTTCATAGGAAGCCTTTTTTTAAGTACTCTGGACCCACTTCCTTGGAAGCGAGTTTTTATGTACATCTCAGTCATTTCATTGAAAGCGGGTTTTTAATTGCTTTGGAGTCATTTTGTTGGAAGCAGATTTTTAAGTGCTAAGGAGTCCTTTCGTTGCAAGCAGGTTTTTATATGCTTTGGAGCATTTGGTTGGAAGCAGTTTTCAGTTTTCTGGAGTCTTTTTTTGTTGGAGCGGGTTTTTAAGTGGGATGGAGTCATTTCCTTGGAAGCAGATTTTTAAATGCTCTGGAGTCATTTCCTTGAAAGTGGGTTTTTTTTAAGTATTTCGTTGCGGGTTTTATATGCTCTGGAGTCATTTCGTTGGAAGCGGGTTTTAAGGTGCTCTGGAGTCATTTCATGGGAGGCGGGTTTTAAAGTGCTTTGAGTCATTTCCTGGAGTCGGGTTTTTAAGTGCTCCTGAGTCATTTCGTTTAGGCGTGTTTTTCTGTGATGTGAGGTCATTTCGTTGGAAGCACGTTTTTAAGTACTCTGGAGTCCTTTCATTGGAAGCGGGTTTTTATATGCTCTGGAGTCATTTCGTTTAGGCGGGTTTTTAAGTGCTATGGAGTCATTTCCTTGGAAGCAGGCTTTTAAGTGCTCTGGAGTTATTTCATTGTAAATGGATATTTAAGTGCTCTGGAGTCATTTTGTTGAAAGCGGGTATATAATTGCTCTGGAGTCATTTAGTTCGATGTGGCTATTTAAGTGCTCTGGAGTCATTTCATTGGAAGCGGGTTTTTAAGTGCACTGGGTGATTTCCTTAGGCGGGTTTTTAAGTGCTCTGGAATAATTGCATTGGAAGTGTGTTTTCTGTGTTCTGAGGTCATTTCATTGGAAGCACGTTTTTAAGTGCTCTGAGTCCTATTGTTGGAAGCGGGTTTTAAGTGCTCTGGAGTTATTTCCTTGGAGGCGGGTTTTTAAGTGCTGTGGAGTCATTTCTTTAGAAGCCAGTTATTAAGTGCTCTGGATTCATTAAGTTGTAAGCAGGTTTTTAAGTGCTCTGGAGTCATTTCGTTGCAAGAGGGTTTTATGTTTATGTGCTCTTAGAATTTTTCGTTGCAAGAGGTTTCTTATGTTCTCTGGATTCTTTTTCTTTTTTTTTTTTTTGAAGCAGGATTTTATGTGCTCTGGAGTCACTTCGTTGGAAGCATGTTTTTGTGCTCCTGAGTCATTTCGTTGGAAGCGGGTTTTTATGTGCTCTGGATTCATTTTGTTGGAAGCAGGTTTTTATGTGCTGTGTTGTAATTTATTTGGAAGGGGTTTTTATATGCTCTGAAGGCTTTTTCGTTTTAGCGGATTTTTATGTTCCTTGTGGACATTTCGTTGGAAGCGGGTTTTTAAGTGCTCCTGAATCAATTCATTGGAAGCGGACTTTTATGTGTTCCTGAGTCATTTCGTTGGAAGTGGGTTTTTATTTGCTGTGTAGACATTCCATTGGAATCAGGTTTTTATGTGCTGTGTAGTCATTTTGTTGGAAGCAGGTTTCTATGTGATCCTTAGTCATTTCGTTGGAAGCAGGTTTATAAATGCTCTGGAGTCATTTTTTGGAAGCAGGTTTTTAAGTGCTCTGGAGTCATTTCCTTGGAAGCGGGTTTTTACATACTTCTCAGACATTTCATTGGAAGCGGGTTTTTTAAGTGCTCTGAAGTCATTTCGTTGGAAGAGGGTTTTTAAGTGCTCTGGAGTCATTTTGTTGGAAGCAGGTCATAAGTGTTCTGGAGTGGTTCGTTGGAATCGGGTTTTTAAGTGCTCTGGAGTCATTTTGTTGCAAGCAGGTATTTACATACTTCTCAGACATTTCACTGGAAGCAGGTTTTTAAGTGCTCTGCAATCATTTCGTTAGAAGCGGGTTATAAAGTGAACTGGAGTCATTTCTTTGGAAGCGGGTTTTTAAGTGCTCTGGAGTAATTTCAATGGAAGTGGATATTTCTGTGCTCTGAGGTCATTTCCTTTAAAGCAAGTTACTATATACTGTATAGATATTTCATTGGATGCGGGTTTTTAAGTGCTCTGGAGTCATTTCGTTCCAAGCGGTTTTTACATACTTCTCAGAATTTCACTGGAAGCGTGTTTTTAAGTGCTCTGCAAACATTTCGTTAGGCGGGTTATAAAGTGAACTGGAGTCATTTCGTTGGAAGCTGGTTTTTAAGTTCTCTGGAGTCATGATGTTGGAAGCGGGTTTTTAAATACTCTGGAGTCATTTCGTTGGAAGCAGGTCCTAAGTGTTCTGAAGTTGCTTGTTGCAAGTGGGTTTTTAAGTGCTCTGGAGTCAATTCCTTGGAAGCGGGTTTTTAAGTGCTCTGGAGTCATTTCCTTGGAAGCAGGTTTTTAATTGCTCTGGAGTCATTTCCTTGCAAGCGGGTTTTGAAGTGCTCTGGAGTCATTTCCTTGGAAGCGGGTTTTTAAATGCTCTGGTGTCATTTATTTGCAAGCGGGTTTTTACATACTTCTCAGACATTTCACTGGAAGCAGGTTTTTAAGTGCTCTGGAGTCATTTCTTTGGAAGCAGGTTTTTAAGTGCTCTGGAATCATTTCCTTGGAAGTGGTTTTTAGTTGCTCTGGAGTCATTTATTCTGAAGCGGGTTTTTAAGTGCTCTGGAGTCATTTCTTTGGAAGCAGGTTTTTAAGTGTCTGGAGTCATTTTTCGTTTGCAAGCGGGGTTTTACATACTTTTCAGACATTTCACTGGAAGTGGGTTTTTAAGTTCTCTGGAGTCATTTTGTTTTGCAAGCGGGTTTTTAAGTGCTCTGGAGTCTTTTTCTTTGGAAGCGGGTTTTAAGTGTTCTGGAGTCATTTCTTCAAGTGGGTTTTTAAGTGCTCTTCAGTCATTTCCTTGGAAGCGGGTTTTTAAGTGCTCTGGAGTCATTTTGTTGCAAGCGGGTTTTTAAGTGCTCTGGGTCATTTTTCTTGCAAGCGGGTTTTAAGTGCTCTGGAGTCATTTCTTGGAAGTGGGTTTTTAAGTGCTCTGGAGTCATTTTTTGGAAGTGGGTTTTTAAGTGCTCTGGAGTCATTTCATTGGAAGGGCATTTTTAAGTGCTCTGGAGTCATTTTTGGAAGTGGGTTTTTAAGTGCTCTGGTCATTTCATTGCAGGGTTTTTAAGTGAACTGGAGTCATTTTAGTTGGTCAAGCGGGTTATTAAGTGCTCTGGAGTCATTTCATTGGAAGCAGGTTTTTAATTGCTCTGGAGTCATTTCTTTAGAAGCTGGTTTTCAAGTGCTCTGGAGTCATTTTGTTGCAAATGGTTTTTATGTGCTCTGCTGTCCTTTTGTTGGAAGCAGATCATAAGTGTTCTGGAGTTGTTCGTTGGAATCGGGTTTTTAAGTGCTCTGGACTCATTTCATTGCAAGTGGGTTTCTAAATACTTCTCAGACATTTCACTGGAAGCGGGTTTTTTAAGTGCTCTGGAGTCATTTCTTTGGAAGCAGGTTTTTAAGTGCTCTGGAGTCATTTCTTTGGAAGCGGGTTTTTATATTCTTCTCAGACATTTCATTGGAAGCGGGTTTTTTAAGTGCTCCGGAGTCATTGTGTTGCAAGAGGGTTTTTAAGTGCTCTGGAGTCATTTCATTGGAAGCGGGTTATTAAGTGAACTGGAGCCATTTCTTTGGAAGCGGGTTTTAAGTGCTCTGGAGTCATTTCATTGGAAGGGAATTTTGGTGTGCTCCGAGGTCATTTCGTTTAAACCGAGTTATTATATACTGTGTAGACATTTTGTTGGACGCAGGTTTTTAAGTGCTCTGGAGTCATTTCCTTGGAAGCTGGTTTTTAAGTGCTTTGGCGTCATTTTGTTGCAAGCGGCTTTTTAAGTGCTCTGCAGATTTTCTTTGGAATCGGGTTATTAAGTGAACTGGAGTCATGTCTTTGGAAGCTGGTTTTTAAGTGCTCTGGAGTTATTTTTTTCGGGTTTTTCGTGCTCTGGAGTCTTTTCTTTGTAATCGGGTTATTAAGTGCTCTGGAGTCATTTCGTTCCAAGCGGTTTTTACATACAGCTCAGAATTTCACTGGAAGCAGGTTTTAAGTTCCTGCAGTCATTTCATTGTCATTTCATTGGAAGCGGGTTATAAAGTTAATTGGAGTCATTTCTTTGGAAGTGGGTTTTTAAGTGCTCTGGAGTCATTTCAATGAAAGCAGATTTTTGTGTGCTCTGAGGTCATTTCGTTTAAAGCGAGTTATTATATTGTATAGATATTTCATTGGATGCAGGTTTTAAGTGCTCTGAAGTCATTTCCTTGGAAGTTGGTTTTTAATTTCTCTGGAGTCATTTATTTGGAATCGGGTTTTTAGTGCTCTGGAGTCATTTCGTTGGAAGCGGGTTTTTGAGTGCTCAGGAGTCTTTTCGTTGGAAGCGTTTTATTAAGTGAACTGGAGTCATTTCGTTTGGAAGTGGGTTTTTGAGTGCTCTGGAGTCATTTCTTTGGAAGCAGATTTTTGTGTGCTCTGAGGTCATTTCGTTTAAAGTGAGTTATTATGTACTGTGTAGACATTTCGTTGGATGCGGGTATTTAAGAGGTCTGGAGTCATTTCTTTGAAGTGGGTTTTTATTTGCTCTGGAGTCATTTATTCGGAGCGGGTTAATAAGTGCTCTGGGGTCATTTTTTTTCAAGCAGGTTTTTAAGTGCTCTGGAGTCTTTTTGTTGGAAGTGGGTTATTAAGTGAACTGGAGTAATTTTTTGGAAGTGGGTTTTTAAGTGCTCTGGAGTCCTTTTGTTGGAAGCGGGTCATAAGTGTTGTGGATTTGTTCGTTAGAATCGGGTTTTTAAGTGCTCTCGAGTAATTTCGTTCCAAGCAGGTTTTTACATACTTCTCAGACATTTCACTGGAAGCGGGTTTTTAAGTGCTCTGCAATCATTTCGTTGGAAGCGGGTTATAAAGTGAACTGGAGTCATTTCTTTGGAAGCGGTTTTTAATTGCTCTGGTGTCATTTATTCGGAAGCGGGTTTTTAAGTGCTCTGTAGTCATTTCCTTGGAAGCGGGTTTTTGATTGCTCTGGTGTCATTTATTCAAGTGTTTTTAAGTGCTCTGGAGTCATTTTTTTGCAAGCGGGTTTTTAAGTGCTCTGGAGTCTTTTCATTGGAATGGGGTTTTTAAGTGCTCTGGAGTCATTTCTTTGGAAGATGGTTTTTTTTAACTCAAATTTCTGGAGTTTTTTAAGTGCTCTCTTCATTTCAAGCGGGTTTTAAGTGCTCTGGCGTCTTTTCATTGGAAAGGGGTTTTTAAGTGCTCTGGAGTCATGATGTTGGAAGCAGGTACTCTCAGTCATTTCACTGGAAGTGTGTTTTTAAGTGCTCTGCAATCATTTCGTTGGAAGCGGGTTATAAAGTGAACTGGAGTCATTTCGTTGGAAGCTGGTTTTTAAGTTCTCTGGAGTCATGATGTTGGAAGCAGGTTTTTAAGTACTCTGGAGTCATTTCGTTGGAAGCGGGTCATAAGTGTTCTGAAGTTGCTTGTTTGCAAGTGGGTTTTTAAGTGCTCTGGAGTCAATTCCTTTGGAAGCGGGTTTTTAAGTGCTCTGGAGTCATTTCCTTGGAAGCAGGTTTTTAAGCTCTGCTCTGGAGTCATTTTCTTTGGAAGTGCAGGTCATTTTTAAGTGCAGGTTTTTAAGTCATTTCCTTGGAAAGGGTTTTTAAGTGCTCTGGAGTCATTTCTTTGGAAGCAGGTTTTTAAGTGCTCTGGAGTCATTTCTTTGGAAGCAGGTTTTTAAGTGCTCTGGAGTCATTTTTTGTTGGAAGCGGGTTTTTACATACTTCTCAGTCATTTATTTGGAAGCAGGGGTTTTTTAAGTGCTCTGGAGTCATTTTTTGCAAGCGGGTTTTTATTTGCTCTGGAGTCATTTCATTTCACTGGAAGCGGGTTTTAAGTGCTCTGGAGTCATTTATTTGGAAGCGGGTTTTTAAGTGTTCTGGAGTCATTTCTTTGGAAGTGGGTTTTTAAGTGCTCTGGAGTCATTTGTTGCAAGCGGGTTTTTAAGCGGGTTTTTTGATTGCTCGGGTTTTTAATTGCTCTGGAGTCATTTCTGTTCGGGTTTTGAAGTGCTCTGGAGTCATTTCCTTGGAACGGGGTTTTTAGTGCTCTGGAGTCATTTCGTTGGAAGCGGGTTTTTAAGTGCTCTGGAGTCATTTCATTGCCAGGGCGTTTTTAAGTACTCTGGAGTCTTTTCGTTGGAAGCAGGTTATTAAGTGAACTGGAGTCATTTTGTTGGAAGCGGGTTTTTAAGTGCTCTGGAGTCATTTCATTGGAAGCAGGTTTTTAATTGCTCTGGAGTCATTTCTTTAGAAGCTGGTTTTCAAGTGCTCTGGAGTCATTTTGTTGCAAATGTTTTTATGTGCTCTGCTGTCATTTTGTTGGAAGCAGATCATAAGTGTTCTGGAGTTGTTCGTTGGAATCGGGTTTTTAAGTGCTCTGGACTCATTTCATTGCAAGTGGGTTTCTAAATACTTCTCAGACATTTCACTGGCAGCGGGTTTTTTAAGTGCTCTGGAGTCATTTCTTTGGAAGCAGGTTTTTAAGTGCTCTGGAGTCATTTCGTTGGAAGCGGGTTTTTATATTCTTCTCAGACATTTCATTGGAGGCGGGTTTTTAAGTGCTCTGGAGTCATTTGTGTTGCAAGAGGGTTTTTAAGTGCTCTGGAATTCATTTCATTGGAAGCGGGTTATTAAGTGAACTGGAGCCATTTCTTTGGAAGCGGGTTTTAAGTGCTCTGGAGTCATTTCATTGGAAGGAATTTTGGTGTGCTCTGAGGTCATTTTCGTTTAAACCGAGTTATTATATACTGTGTAGACATTTTGTTGGGGAAGGTTTTTAAGTGCTCTGGAGTCATTTCCTTGGAAGCTGGTTTTTAAGTGCTTTGGTGTCATTTTATTTGCAAGCGGCTTTTTAAGTGCTCTGCAGATTTTCTTTGGAATCGGGTTATTAAGTGAACTGGAGTCATGTCTTTGGAAGCTGGTTTTTAAGTGCTCTGGAGTTATTTTGTTGCATGCGGGTTTTTACGTGCTCTGGAGTCTTTTCTTTGGAATCGGGTTATTAAGTGCTCTGGAGTCATTTCGTTCAAAGCGGTTTTTACATACAGCTCAGAATTTCACTGGAAGCAGGTTTTTAAGTTCCCTGCAGTCATTTCATTGGAAGCGGGTTATAAAGTTAACTGGAGTCATTTCTTTGGAAGTGGGTTTTTAAGTGCTCTGGAGTCATTTCAATGAAAGCAGATTTTTGTGTGCTCTGAGGTCATTTCGTTTAAAGCGAGTTATTATATTGTATAGATATTTCATTGGATGCAGGTTTTAAGTGCTCTGGAGTCATTTCCTTGGAAGTTGGTTTTTAATTTCTCTGGAGTCATTTATTTGGAATCGGGTTTTTAGTGCTCTGGAGTCATTTCGTTGGAAGCGGGTTTCTGAGTGCTCGGGAGTCTTTTCGTTGGAAGCGTTTTATTAAGTGAACTGGAGTCATTTCGTTGGAAGTGGGTTTTTGTGTTCTCTGGAGTCATTTCATTGGAAGCAGATTTTTGTGTTCTCTCAGGTCATTTTGTTTAAAGTGAGTTTATTATGTACTGTGTAGACATTTCGTTGGACACGGGTTTTTAAGAGCTCTGGAGTCATTTCTTTGAAGCTGGGTTTTATTTGCTCTGGAGTCATTTATTCGGTTAATAAAAGCGGGTTTTTAAGTGCTCTGGGGTCTTTTTTTGGAAGTGGGTTATTAAGTGCGGGTTTTTAAGTGCTCTGGAGTCCTTTTGTTGGAAGCGGGTCATAAGTGTTGTGGATTTGTTTCGTTAGAATCGGGTTTTTAAGTGCTCTCGAGTCATTTCGTTCCAAGCAGGTTTTTACATACTTCTCAGACATTTCACTGGAAGCGGGTTTTAAGTGCTCTGCAATCATTTCGTTAGAAAGCGGGTTATAAAGTGAACTGGAGTCATTTCTTTGAAAGCGGGTTTTTAATTGCTCTGGTGTCACAATCA